>JANIJG010012783.1:27419-39928 GCA_024611175.1 Megaceryle torquata | reverse complement strand
AAAGGAACAGCTGTGGAATCTATGAGAGGCTCTGTTACAGAAAGGCAGAGCTTCTGGAGATCCTTTTCAAACTAGTTTGCTCTTGCTGTGGTCAGACTTCTGATTTTAAATCTGGAACCACACAAAAACCTTACAATAGTAGCTCTACCCCTAATGAAGTATCTCCATTCAGCTACTGTTACACCATGAAAGTATTTGCAAAATAAGTGCAGTTACAGTAGGTAAAGGACTTCTCCTAATATGTACAAATTCAAGTAGCATACACAAAACCAAAAGGGCATCCACCAGAAAACTCCTCTAGTCTCAGAAGTACGTCTGAACTGAAATCAGAGCAGTACAGAAAACATATACAGAAATAAGTAATCAAGATTAAAATCTTTGTAAGTCCTCGCAAAGTTAATGAAACATCCAAACAAATATGAAGAGGCCTATCTTTAGAGAGGATCGATCTTTTTTTACATGATGAACATACTCATACATTCCCTAACACTGTCATATTATACAGGAGAGACTTGCCTAAAGCAATCAAGCCACAGGATGTATTGGTGAAAATGTTTCTAAATCACCTTTCTTGAGAGGAGAGGTTGCAGAGGAAAACATTACACAGAGCCACAAAAGAGAAGGACCAGAAAGACTCAAAAGTAACAGCACCAAGTGACTTGTACAGTAAGTTAGAATTTAACTAAAAGCCTTAAATCAAGGAAGTCAACTATTCCAATTTTGAAACAGTAGTACAACAGCGAGCACATTTGTTTCTAAGTAAAATAAAATCTCCCTACCTACTGTAAGAAAAAATTTCCCACCTTAAACTTATCATGAGAAATTTATGGTACACAATGAGCAGGAAAGTAGAGGGTATTTATAAATGTGGCTAAAAGGCTTGTTTAGTTCTGGAGACAAGCCATCTCCAAATACCCCTTAGAATCTATATTCACAAGCACTTTAACTTATGTCCACAATTGCAAGCTACATATTGCATACTTCACTGAAATAAACCAGCAGATTTGCTTATCAAAATAAGAACTACTTTCAAGTTGATCTATATACTGAAAGTTCTACCATCACTGGATTAGCATAACAAAACCCTACAGTATTTGAAAAACAGAAACAGAATACCTGTGAACCGAAACTAATCTTAAAAGAACAAACTTGATCCAAAACTGATATGCATTGCACAATGTGATGTGTGATATTTCCTTTAAAAAAATGTTTGGTTTAATAGGCGTATATGGCAAAGTAATTTAGGCCAGAAAGAAGACTTCAATATTGGTATAAATTTAGCATTAATATTCACACTGATTCTCGAGACAGATTAAAAGAAACGAGATATATGCAACAGTATAACCTCTCTAAGTTGCATTCCTGCTACAGTTTGTTACCGCTCCTTGTGGAGGTCTTCTGTTACCTTCATATCTAAAAACATCTAGGGAAGTTTTGAGAGCTGTAGCAACCACGTTTCTCAAATACTTGCACACTGATTCTTATATGTCTGACTTCAAAAACATGATGCAGGGATCATGGAATGCATCTTCTATACCTACTTTAAGCAACCTTCCCCACTGAATACCTGTTTTGGAAGGAAAGAAGGATTTTTTTTCTCAGAATTCCTTCACACTTGTGCTTTTAACTATGTATCTGAAGGCCGTGTTGCTCGACAAAGCCACGAGGTGGCAGAATCCCATAATGCCAAAAATTCTCTCACCACGGCCCCAACAAAGGTCTGTCCTCAAAAGAAGTTGTGCAACCCATCGAAGACAGAAGCACTAAATAAATAAATAAATAATTTCTACCAGCTTCAGGCACCGCTTTATATTGCTTTATTCATTCACCACCAAGTCACAATAATAGTCACTGTCTTATTACACAGGATTAAGAATAGACACACCCTGGCATTTGAGTTCTCAAGAATTTACTAACTCACATGGACATCTCTGAACTTATATACAGAGAAAAGGCACAGATCAATTAAAAAAAAAAAAAAAAAAAGGTTTGTACAATGCTGTAATGATGCATCAAGGAAGTGACAGAAAATGGCATTCATATATTTGTTGTTCCTGCTCCTTTAAGACAAGCTCAACCCATTCTACAGCAATGTTAAATGTTGCCAAGTGTCTCAAACTTGAAAACACAGACCTTCAAAATATTTTAAATGCCCTTTCCTTGAATTGCTTTCATATAAAAAAACGAATACATATACAAGCTGATCCTTTCATATAAAGAAAGTTATTATTTTAGGCTTTAGAAAGAAGGCACCTATAAGTTGATTAAGTGCTATCAGATCCTTGAAATCATTAGGATTTGCAAACTTGCTAGTTGTTAGTGGACTTCAATTTCTAGACCCACAGATGAGTATTACAACAGACGCCACGTGTAAAAAGTGAGCTCTTTTAGCAGTAGCAGATGGCTATTACTGTTAGTCACCAAATGCCTGGTTTTGGCAAGGAATACATACAGCTCTACTTCACGGCCTCAGTTGTCACTTCTTGACTAAATATATTGACTATATTTCTTGACTACATTACCTATATATATTATTGGCTCAATTTAAATCTAATCAGAACTAGATCCAGTGCTGCCATATGCTAACATTGTAAAATGAATAGAATACCATTATTTGCTTTCCTTCCATTCTTTCCAGTATGCAATCCTTGGACAATGGAGGCAAGCAATGCAGCTGTGAACTTCAAACAGCATACCCAGATACAAGTTGGATTGCTCAGTGTCATATTTTGACAGATGAGAGGGATGTGACAAAGGACAGAATTACTTATAGTGAAAGTAAGTTATTTACACTGCATTTTCTCCACAGTTTGAAGACCACAGGATTCTGTTAGCACAAGCAATAAATCATCAAGCCCTTCCCACTGCAAATGGACAAATCAATTCTACCACTCCATGTATAGGGTCCTGTGACTGTTTAACAGCTATCAAGAAAGGCTATAATGTTTTTACAAGCTTTTGGAACTGTCTTCACAGAAGACAAAGTCAGGAAAAAAAAGAAAACACTTTTTTTTTTTTTTAAAGTATCTTTTGGTGCTAATTCGCATCACCTTTCTAAGACAGTGTAGTTTGTTCCTAAAGGCAATCTCAGTCCAATCTACTACTTTTCTACGTATCTACTACTTTTCTTCAATATATGAGGAACAGAAAAAATCCAGCCTATAAGGAATCAAGAATGCCGCCACCATTTGAACGCTTCCTAGGAAGTGTAGTGAGTTCTGTCATGCTGTCAATCCTTCACTTGAACTTTTCTTTAACAGCTTATTTATCTGCTAATGTTCTTTCATCTATTTCCACTTGCAACACAACCTTGTATAGATTGGTGTATCACTTTGTAAAGGGGGAAGCGATTTGTTTCTGTCATTACATTAAATAAAGCCAAACTATAGTATTTCCAAAAGACACTTTTTTCAGAGCACCCCAAAGTCATAGAAAGACAACTATTAGCTTTCAAGAACAAGAGAAACTACTTCACGGAAGAACAAGACTATATATAGATACCCAGGTTGCCTTACCCACTAAAGATACCCTCTGGATAAACTGTCCTCTCCCTTCCCCATCCTGTCACAACCAGTGGTCCATGTTTTAGACCAGAGTCTTCAAGTACTGTCTAAGAGTTCTCAGAATAGTGAAAAATAATCGCAACACCAGCAGTTGCAGTGAATTAGCCATCTTTAACCTTGGAAATTAATATCCTGGTTTGGGGTATAAGAGGAGCAAAAGCAGATGTTATGAAAAACAGAGTAGAGATCATCTATTCAAGAAAGTATGAGCAAAAATCTAGCCATGCTGAAGTGAATCATCTGGTATACTCCTAAAGAGAAAACTTAAAATCAATTTTGCTTCGTAAATGAATGATTGAATTTTACAATCAACTTGAAAGGCTCCAAAAAGAAAGAATACTGCTTTTGAGTATCAGTTCACTCCAGTGAAAATTGACAAAGCAATAACTAGATTCACCTTTGAAAGGAATTCTTTTAAGTATTTAATGAAATCCACAGCCTCCAAACAATAAAACACTTCCCACCTATAGCTAGGTCTCTTATCAGAATGTATGCCCATCAACAGATATTTTATTTTAGACTAGAAAGCAGTCTAGCAATTCTCAGCCCTGTTTCTACTCTTCTTCGATGAATTCCTAGAGAAGTATGCATAAGAGCAAATTTTATTTAAAAAAACCCAAAAAACAAAAAAACACCACCAAACCACACTACTTTCACTGACATGAAAAAGCTGTTCAAATGAAAGAAATAAAGGGAGCCTTTGTTTTCTTCTCATCTGTTCAGAGGGAAGGGTAACTGATTAATAAAAATAACCAATAGTTGTCATTTAGCTTGTCTTACAGGAACAGAATAAACCTGTTAAGATGTACACATGCTGCAGTGTGCTACTGCTCATTTTGGTGCATTCCGTTATACCTTGTGGAAATAAAAAACACGTGTTAGAATAATTGCCAGAAAAAGATTTGCAGTTTTCTCAAGGTTCCTGTCTTTGGATTTGAATATTTGTTTTGCCTCTTTGAACACCAGAAGAAAGGGTATAGAAATAATGCATTGTGGAAAGACTATATATTAAGGAAAAAAAAAATGTGAATTCCTACAGTTGAACAGCATATAACATAATAAGTGTAGAAGATTACAAAAGAAAATCTTCCAATGAAACTAAGGAAGCTGACTCCCATAAAAGAAATCTGAGCATTTATGTGAGGAAAAAAAAACCAAAACAAAACAGCAAAAAGAAACACACCAAAAAACCCCAAAGCCAGAAAACTCAGCAACCACCAAAACATTTGAACATGGTCAAGCAAAACTCCAGCTGATACAACCTGTCGGCATAGCCAGGGCCTGTAAACATTTTAAGTATGGAGGGCCTTCAAGTTGTTCATAATATCCATAGGTAAAAACTCTTTGAAAGCTATGTAAGTATAGAATCAGGTGGGATAGTATTTCACAGGATGATCCACTTCTTTACTACCTCAACATGGTGAAACTGCAATCTACAAAGTCTTTGTATTTAGATTGTAGAGCCCAATAAGGCGGCTAGCTACGCGGCAGTTATTAAAAGTAATCTACTAAATCAGAAAGCTCTTACTTAGGTTTAAAGAAGTCAAACTAATATAATATACTCATCATAAATGGAAAGAACATAGTAAAACATTACAGGACTTATTAAAGACTTAAGTAGTCCAAGGGCCAAATATGCTCTCCAAATCCATACCCTTAGTTAAAAAAGAAATATATATATATATATATATAATGTCCAGCCATCATATAACTCATTTTACTAATGGTCTATTACACACCCACATATTTCCATGTTAAAAAAACCGAACAAACAAAACCAAAAAACACAACAGCAAACAAACAAAAAACCCCTACACAACAAAACCCCACAAAAGTTCTTTCCTAAGATTCCAAACTTATTCTTAGTGGGCTTCATAAAATGTTCACTGAAGTAAGAGCAAGAAAAGCAAGACCTAAAGCTAAGTATTCATACAAGTGACCCGAATATAGGTGGGGAAGGGGTGTAAATCACCCTGGAAAAGTCCACTTTTAGGGGGAAAAAAAAAATTAAAAAGCTAACGAGATTTTTGTGTTTAAACTTCTGATGTCCATGTAAATGTCAGTTTCTCCTGTTTTGTTGGGTTTTGTTGGTTGGTTTTGTTTTTTTTTTTAATTGGTCTTTCTACCAAGTAATTATTCCATGGGTATTTGGAAGACAAAATATGAAAAATAAAATAAAGGAAGGAGGGGAGCACATGTCCAAGTACAAACCCAGGAAGCGCAAAATGTTTTCTTCCCTTACACTAGGGACACATTCTTAAGTAAACTGACAAGGATTACTGACAGCAAGGGACATCTCCATGGAATCTCAAGGGGGCTGCAACCAGTTGATGAGTCCTCACAGAATTCTCCAGAAATTTTCATGAAGGAGCCATGAACAGAAACCTTTAGGAGATGGTAATGCTGTACTAAAGAGTATTACCCCACTGGGGTGCTGGACTGATGAGAAGTATTTTGTCTGGGGAGCATTTCTGAGGCGCTTACCTCCTTTGAAGTCTCTTGGCGTCAGGATGAATGCTAGCTGTCCTCGGGCTGCCATCCCTTTGAGGGGAGGGAGATACAGATGAGCCCAAAGGTTCTCTTCTAAACACAAGTCCTTACTGCAAGCTGGCCAAAAGGTCCCTGCAATCAAAGAAATCATTGTGGTTTTGCATGTGGCGCATTTATGTCCTTTAATCAAGGTTTGTCAGCCAACTAACATGTTCAACCACAAAGGAAAAAATAAAAGCATCTGCTGGGTAGCCAATGCAAAACAGAGACTAAGGAAAGAGAAGAATTTTTCATTCCAGTTTGGACACTGTGAACTCCATGTAAAACACAGGCAACATGAGTTTTCAGACTAAGCAGAACCACCTCAGTATACAGTATTTTATGCACGTACATATGTATTCTTAAAAAAAAAAAAAAACCAAAAAACATCTATTTGCCTTTGGAATCATTGTCCAACACTCTGAAACTCCTGCCTTTGTCAGATCTCAAAAAAACCAAAAAACAATATTTTCATTTCTAGACATACATACTAGTCAATGTATTTTACAATCTAATGCAGCAATCTCTCTTCAACAATTACAACAGCAGCATACGATTAACCCTTAAATGAATTTTTTTCCATAAGCTAGTTGTAACAGAGCTTGCAGAGCCACTTGCTAGGAGAAAAACAATGAAAGTCCTGTCACAGTAGCACTGATAAAAGATTCCTTTTGGGGAACATTGAGCAGACTTCTGTGTTTACATGCCAACATGCTAGAGCCACCAGCTCCATGTTTTCCTTTGAGTGAGTCATCTCTTACACTGTCCATATTCACAGCCTCTTTGGCACATTTCCTGAGCACATGCCCTCCACCACAGAAATGAATCTTTATAGCCCAGCTGTCACAAGCCTCGGCATGTTATATTAAGCACATGATTTCCCAGAGCTTCAATCTAAAAGGCAATCTTGGTTTATAACTTCTTTACCAAAGTATATTACAGTAGAAGCAAATACACATGTATTTCTTCTACTAGCTGCAAAACCAGTTCCTAGCTATTAAACACAAGAAACTTATACAACAACTGATAAACTGTACACTTCCTAAAGGAATAGGGAAGTTCTTATTTGGAACACTCAGTGTGCACTGAGTCCATACTCTTCCTCTTCCCGCCTGCCTACAGCCATTTTCCCTTTCCTCACTTCAAAAAACAGTGATGGGAGAATGAAAAATCCTGGCCCTTTCTTTTCACTGTTGAGCTTTTTATTACCTAGTGGGGCTGACAAGTCATCCCCCGCTTCCCTGTCCACTGGGCAAGTAAATACTTCATAACCACACTGATACAGTCATTATCTTATGTGGGAAAAAAAACCTGACTGCAATCTGTGGCAAAGCTTTTCCTAGGAACTCCACTAAAAGAGGCACACAGAGATTAATGACTGACTTATGTGGTTCTATGAAGTCCCAACATTTTGTCTATCCAGCTCTTACAGACAGTCACAGAGAAGGCAAGAAATACAAAAATGTAAACTATAATCAATGGAACTGGATTTTACTGAGAGATACATTAAATGGTTATTGATAAAGTGTACAGAGTCCCAAAATGGAAAATTGGAAGCAAAAATAAATTAACATTAGTTTACAGAATTCATTCATCCAGATAAACTGTTACAACAGGAGCAGAACTAACAAATGAACTTTGCATCTGATGAATACTGAGATTAGTTGTGGGTTTGGGTTTTTTTCCAAATGAATGTTACCCTGCATACCTTAAACCTATTTCACCGGAGTATGAAATCTGCATCCCTGCTCTGCAGCTTGTAAATCTTTACTCCTCTTTTTCCTTCATCTTTTGCATTCACATTGCTACTAAATTCCACTGCTTCCTTTACAAAATATTCATAGGCAAATCCTTCTTCAAAACTTACTACAAAGGATATTCTACGTATCAGCCCTAGAATTGCCCAGGTTCTTCAACTCAGACTTCTGCCAAGCTCATTGCTTCAATCCCTGCAAAAGACACCATTTTTCTGCAAAATCTCTTATTGTTTTCCACTTCTTCTCTTTACAACTCTTCCCCTGACCTCTAATTACTGCTAAAAATACCTTCTACTCACACCCATCATTTCCATGCTGCTTTCTTCCCCTGTGTTTTTGTTTCCTTCTTACAAATTGCTGTTTCAAAGAACTGCTGAAGAAAGTATAGAGGGAAAAAGCCTCAGTACCTTCAAGTGACCATTTTTATCGCAATTGTTACATTACAGCTTACAAGCTTAGTCATATGATTAAAAAAATAGACAAAAAAACCTTAAGAATTTGGTTGAAAATCCTGGCTCCTGAATACAAGAACTGTGATGTTTTGGAACTAATACAGTCCATAAACCTATTCTTCACAGAGCTTTCCTTTTGAAGTTAAGTATTTTGATGAACCGACTTTTTTCAAATAAGAGTTGCTGAAAGTTCTACATTCAACCATTTTCATACACTTATTAACATGCTCTGTAACATGCCATAATATTCCCTTCTATCCATAAAGAATGGGACTTTTACTTTTCTGCTTTTATACAACCATGTCCATACAGACCATAGGAAAACCTAGAGGAATTCATTTGACTGAAATAAACACATAAATGTCATAGTATGCTGAAATAAAAAAGTTAACTGAAGAATACAAACTAATGATCACATTCAAGATATGAAACAAACATAGTTACTACATAAGAGCAAAGATTATAACAGAGGTATGTAAAGGAAGTTTTCAATCAAACCAGCAAGTGTTTTAGAGGTACATGAGAATATGTGATCAATAGACTGTCAGCCATCCAACAGTGCCAATTAGTCACGTGCTAGCCCAAAAGCCTTGCGCCAGGAAGCCTATTTTGGCAACAAAGTGGGGAAATAGCCCATTGAACTATTCCACCTGAACCTGGGCACAAATACATACACACACATATGCACACTTTTTTCAGCATTACTGTTGGCTGATTGGACAAACTTCATAAATAATAATTTGGTACTGTGCTCTCATAAAACTTCAGACCGATCCTAACCATCAGTACACTATCCTCTCACCCTTAAAAAAAGAAAAAAAAAAAGGCAATTAATCCTCTACCAACTCAGTGAGCTGAACCACTTCACTTGAAAGTTTAAATAACCCCTGCTGTTAAGGGGAGGAAGCAGCCAGAGTTGGACTTCCCCCTTCAGCAACAGGAGAAAAAAAGCTTCCACCTAGCTGTCATAACAGTACTCCCTTTACAGGTATCTCACGGGCCTGCAGCAACAAGTGTAGCACTTAACACACAAGATATGGAAAGACATTTGACATAAACAATATTACAGGCTGTTAGAAAGCAATGCTACGTCATCCTGATCTGTATGGCCAACGCAATACAAGGCCACATGTTACAACTAATCTAGAAGTAAGCTGTTACCAAAAAACATGGTCCTTCTGTCTCCCTCCACCTCCCAGTCTCAGGGCCATCCAACTCCATATTTTATTTTATTTTTTTCCTTTCTCTTCTTCTTCATACCAGACCTAGCAATTTTTAAGCAAGAAGTCTGAACTGGCTAATCTGTAAGGGTTTGGGGTTCACTCCTTTCAAGAGCCAGGGTTATTTTTGGAAGGGGCAGGAGAATACATTGGGGAAACATTTTCCCCCCAGTGAACCAAGTCAATCTGCGGTCAACAGATCCAATACAAGTAAAATGGCAGGAACATGGAAGCAGGATAAGGAACAAGAAACTGCTGCTGCCTATTTCATCAGCACCTATCTGTTAGATCTGCCGAAAGGCAGGTACCAGGACATGAAATTATGCACAGAGTATTACACCATACAGAAGCCAGCGGAGTAGTACAATGGCAGCTTTTAAGGCCATCACAACAAGCACAACACAAATATGTTACTTCCAAGTGTATTTTACATTGAGCTTTCTATATTTTGATTTAAAGCAAGATCAGAATAGCATGGTACAGTTAGGTACCTAAACATTGGGTAATACAAAATAGAATTAATACCAACTCTCAGGGGCTTTTTTGAGATATACTAGTGATGCTTCCCAATCTTTATACACTCAAAGAATTATTTAGCCATAAAAGAGTAATAGAGTGGACCTGATCAATAGAAAAGTTCTTGAAGTAACCTTTGTTCACTAGGTAGGTTTTTCCAGAGATTCAGAAAACAAGAAAACGATGAAGACTCCATAAAGTAACAACAATAGCTTGGACTGCTAAAGGAAAGTAGCGGAATATAAAGTTTCTAAATTCACATTCAAAACAGTATCTCTGAATAAAGACAACACAAATGCGATTTTTTTTTTCTCATTAAAGAGCATAGCAAATGCTACAGGGAAAGACGCAAGTAGTAAAAACTATGGATAACAAAAGTTCAGAGTTGCAAGGTAATGACCTCTGAAACAAGGGACCGAACTACTTTATATCTGCCTCACAGCAAAACCACTTGTGCTAGAGACAGAGTTCATGGGTTCCTTCCCACCCTTTTACCTTTGTCCTATTTACAGCCGTCAGAGGCTGTATCAGTGGAAGCTTTCAACTTGTTCTTTAAATAAGTAGACCAACTAGATCTGAAAGCCTATCAGAACCACGACAGAAACTCTCTTGGTACTTCTAGGGCTGTCCAGCCAGACATCAGTTTCATATTTACTATGGGCAAATGAAAGCAACATCTGTTCAAGTTCTCTCGAGGCTACCACTGCCGGGTGAGAACAGAGAGGTTACCAGAGGCATTAATCAGAAGGAAAGTAAGGATACCTGAAGGGACTGCCTCACAGGAACCTATGCCTCATTTTATTTCCAACACAGTCACAGTAAGTGAGAATTTCCAGCCCCAGACACCTCCTCATATCCTGGAGGAATTCCTGCAGCTGAAAAGGAAATTCCATCTGGTTGCGGTCAAAAGAACAGAGAAGGCGCTCCATCGCCTCAACCCTTCACAAAACGCAGTAGTGATAACATGGCTGCATTTGTATCAGGCAAAATGAGAGCTAGTCACAGCTTTTTTTTGCGTTTAAGTGTGTCTAACTCTCATCCAAAGTTCAGTGACTGGGGTTTACAAAATTCAAGTGCAAAAGGGCAGTAGCTGCTGCTGTGGGTCTGGGTGCAAAACACAAGTGACAGAACATTAAGAAACTACTGACACATTTCACTTCTCCCTGCGATGAAGTAGCAGCCCCTGTTGCAGTGGATTTTACAGTCCTAACATTAAGCAGGAATCTCTGCTCTGCTCTTCCACCTCAACAACCACAACAGAACCTGACACAGGTTGCCTGCTGTATCAAAGGATGATAGAATGCACCAAGTCCATTAGCTTAGCTGAACCACAGCATACATTTAATGTCACATCAGTTCAGAGATGCTAATAAATGTTTAAGTAAGCCAGTTAAACCCATAAAGCAAAAGAATATTGACTTAAAACATAATGAAATCACATGTAAACACCCACATTCAGTTATATTACCTAGACTGCTCTATTTAACAGATATTCAACATATCCACACTAACGTTCTTGAGTTTCCTGAAGCTTTGAAGCTTCGGCTTCTTTAAATTCAGCAAATACTGATTTAAACTATTAAAATTATTTTAAAAAAACAAAAAAACACAAAACCACAACTTTGAGCGGCATAAAATACACCTCATATAAACTTCTCCAATATTTAAGTTATTTTCCCTTTAAAAAAGATTGCATGATTACCAGATGAAATTTGCTTAGCTTCACCATTCAGCAAATACTTCTTGTTGTATTTTGGCATAACAGATTAGAAAGCACTGAACTATCAACACTTAAACATGGTAAAGCTTTCAGATGTACGCATCGAAACATTCTCTTACATAATAAATAAATAATCAAAACTGCACTTCAGTCTTTCTCTGGAATACAGGCTTTCCAAATATCAAACTGTTCCTGAAACTCTTTACTGAATGCATTACAGTTTTCCAGCCAGACTGAGCCAGCTGTAGTATTTCAAGAATGGCCTCACTGATGCCATGCACACCAAAGCCCCAGCCAATACAAGATTTGTTTTGGCTCAGCCACAGCATTACTTACCAACCTCTTGTTCATCTGATTGCCTAAAATAAACTATAGATTACTTTCAGAATCACTGCTTTTCAAGAATAGATCTTGATTTTTAGAATTCATTTGCCTGTACTCATTCTCCTACAGAGCTCAGTTAATCAAACCTCATAGAAATGGCATGAGTTTTTTCATGAGAGTATATTCTGTCATTCATAAAAAGTTAACCAGAATCTGTTTTCTCTTTTCTTGCAGTTTATATAAACAACAACTTGACTCACAGCAGTAGACATGAAATAAAAACCCATACAGGTATAAAGACAAAAATTAAGATTATCAGCAGCTATCCTTTATGAACCTTATCAGAATCAGTTGTTCTTATAAACACCCCCCCCCCCCCCCCCCCCCCCCCCCCCCCATCAAAACCAAAACACTCATACCTCAAGGTG
>JANIJG010012783.1:0-26355 GCA_024611175.1 Megaceryle torquata | reverse complement strand
CCATTACAAAAGAGGCAGTGGATGCTGTTACCTAAAATCTAAAGTAGTAAAGAGATCCAGAGAAGTTTCATTAATTAATTTTATAAATATCTGAAAACAATTATATTTCTTCTGTCGATGGAGCATTTAATCAGATCATAGATGGAACAGACAAACCTTTCACTTCGAAGACAGCAAGGATAGAGACGGTTTCCAGAGCAGAGAGAGATAATGGAGTCACTACCTATTTCATTAAGCCTGCTTCATTAAGGAATGCTAATACCAGCCTTAACACACCATGTCAGATAAGGAAAATCAATCCCTCTAGATATATGCACCAGTACAAACCACGTCTCCACGATATAGTATAAGAGCAACATTCTAGTTACTTACTATCTCTTACAGTAGACAAAAGTCCTTTGTCCCAACAGAACAGGAACATGAAGAAAACATATTTATTTTTAAATATGGCTTCAGAAAGGAGTATTTGCATTTCTGTTTAGTATAATGACTTTAGGGTTTCTGACAAAAAAAGATGTTCTGCAAATCAATTTATATTCAGGATAACAACCTAAACTGGTAGCCACTTCACTAAATGCTTACTGCTCTATTTGAATAAACTCTGACCACAGCAATCAACCTTCAAAAAACCTTCAACAACAGATGTAAAGAATGAAGTCCAGAGGAAATGGAAGACTTACTCTATGTGAACAATAAGCTGCTTTTTCTTTAACACTCATTGTGTTAAAGCAGTAATACCTCATAGAAACAGATATGGCTTAGTCTCTGGATATGCAAAAAAAAATTGCTGTAAAGCAAACATGTTTCTGAAAAGATGAAGTTAGGATATACAAAAAATTTTCAAGTAAGAAAATTTAACAAAGCTTTTGGGCATATCTCTAAAATAATAACTATTTTTTAGCTACTTTTTGAAGTTAATTTTTAGGACAAAGTAATTGTCATTGACTCATAAAATTATAATACCCATTTCAAGCTGTACTTCTGTGTGTATCATGCAGTAGACACGAAGAGTTTGACAAGCTATTCTCACAAACATAATCTGAAGGGAGAAAGAGGCCTCAGGCAAGTACAGCACTACTATATAAGCCTTTGAAAATTTCAAGCAACAGGTCCCTTAAGACACTAGCATGTATAATTATGTAGCTTCACTGAAGCACCTGGGGAATAACAAAGTGAAGAAGAATATAAGGATTTCTCAAAAACAAATGATTCAGAAGTTTAGAAAAAAAAAAAGAAAAAAAAATGGGAAAGAACACTGAAACCAAACAAAGCTCAAAACATTCTGGCTACCTAGAGAATCTTCAAGAATATAAAAGTCTTCATGGTAATCCCCATAAACCACCTTTGCTGAAAATACAGAATGCCTCTTAAAATCAGTCAACTATTTTAAAGAAAGTGAGAGTAGATATTCTGTAATTACATAAACTTGTTCTAGGAAGGGACATGAAATATTAATTATCAGGTGTGCAGCATCCAAAGTTTTATTTTTACCATGTCAGAGTTTCAAGACACTGAAAACTGTTACAGCAAAATAAGTAAAAGATCCTTACTGCTACTTAACTTCAGAAACACTTCAGAAAAAAGTTAATAGATAATAAAAGACAGCTCTTCAGCTCACAAAAGTATATGCAAAAACCTAGGGAATCAGACTGATTAAGACCCACAAAGGGGGGGAAGACTGAATTTATTATTGGAATTGCTATTTGTCTGCCAAAAATAATCTATAGAAAATCAGTTTAACAGTTCTCTATAAGCAGTATCTTTTCCTATCCAAGATCCACCAGACGCCTGGTCAGCACACAACATGCTGCACAAGCTTTAGAGAATATTAATAATGGCAGCGGATGGCAATATAATCTAAGATCCTATCACTTTCCCACTCACGTCAAAGAAGCTCATTCTTTGAGGAAACATTAATATCTTTCTTGTAATTAATGCTAAACTATCCAATCATGGACAGAAATAATGTCTCCTAATCACTCAAGATGTGGAAAACTAATGAGTTAAACATTCTTGTGATTATCACACTGTCAGAAATAGAGTTAAAAGACTGTCAGACCCTTAGAACTACATATAGCAGTCCTGACTTGCAAATATGACAAAGACCCTCAGCAAATAAACCTAGATTCCCAGCCAAGAATATTAAACAATTCATTTAAACATCAATATGATAATTTTAAAGTGTATGTATTTATATGGATGACATTATTACTATCCAAAAACAGGACCCCACTCTTACTTTAGAAAGCAAATAAAACTGCAGAACATTTCCCTTGCAAAGATTCTGTCACTTCAGCATCACCTAATAAAAAACACATATTAATTTTTAATAGCTTAAAATTAGTTTGTTTCGAAAAGCAAAAGTTCTGTAGTACCAAGTGCCTTGCAAAACACCACACATCCACAAAAAAATAAAATAAATAAACATGAGTAGATGTACATCCTACTAGCTGTAGAAAGAGCTGTACTCTCCTCCAAATGTAATCTAGTCATTCACAGACACTTGATCCTGCAGTATCTTAGAAAATCGACTCAAGCTGGACAAGCCTACTGCACTTGACAGAAGGGATGCAGAGGGTGCAAATATTTTTAGAGGGTCCTCCTCACAAAAATAAGCACAAATATCACTAATAACACTTTCATCCAGCCAAACCCATTCAGGCTACCAAGTCTCCTCTCTCCTTCCATTAGGAAAAGCAACAGTCGCCATACCACCTTCACAAAATGCTGACATTCAGAGAGTTCAAATTTGGATGCTGGATACTCTTTTTTTCAGCCATGTTCCTATTATACATTTTAAAAACTATTTAGTGGCATTCCCATCAAACTTCTATTTTTCTTGTATTCTATTTCACTTATCCTATAAGATCTTGCTGTCCCTCCTCTAAAATAAACATACCTGAAGCAAAGTCTAGGAAAGAAATACCACTTTTGCCTTTTTGCCATACTTCACTGCCAAATCTAGACTGAGAAATTTCACAAGTAGTAATATACGACATGATGAAAAATGTACCCAGTTTACTGTGCTCAATTACATGCCTTCTGATGCTTCCGAGAGCTAAACTATACATAACTTGTAAGTCCAGCACTGGCGACAGGTTATCAGGTATGAAGCCATTTACAAAGTTGTCAGTGATAGGATGTCCAAGCAAACTGTTTCAGAGCACAAGGCAGAAAGGAAAAACTGTCTTTCCCTTCAGTTACGTATCTCCTGGACTCAGAAAAAGGCCTTTTTAACTTGGAAACTAACTGGCAATCTCAGAAATCCAGAGATAAAACACGGTCCCCCTTTCAGAACTTTCATATCTTTCCTGATAAATAGAATACTTCTATAAAAGAAAAGGCAGACTGCAAATTAAGTATTTCCTGCCTCCTTGTAACTTCAAATCCCATCAAGAGAACAATCTCTTATCTAGACTGCCATCTCACTGTCATAAAAGAAAGAGCTATCCAGATGGGGACAAAGTCTAACCAAAGAAATAAAGCAGGACCAAAAGCTTGCAGATATTTTCACTACCTTCCTACCTTCTAGAGGTAATAAAATTACTATATTGATCCAATTAAAAAAAACAAAACAAAACAAACACACACCAAACCCAGCTCTATCTGGTACACTTAACACTGAATCCTGAAATTAATTAACACAGGAGGGAAGGGAAGCAAATTCAGAAGGCAGTTAACGGAAACCTCTTCCATCAGCTTCACTTACTAATGTGCTGTTTGATAACGTGCAAATAAATAAACTGGTAGATTTTTAATTTCTAAATCACTCAGATCCAGGTTAGGTTCAGTCTCCTTTGAAAAGCAACCTAAGCTCTGCCACTAATAAAACCTTGGTAAAAACTATCAAGCTTCAAAAAACAGCTGATACTACATTGTTTTTAATGTTTTGACAATTCAAATGCAGACTTAGATTATATTTTCTAAGTTCAGAGTTACATTCTCCTAATACTAAGGGAATCTAAATATTTTACTTAGAGCTTAATAAATTTATGTTATTTAAATTCTTTTTGTAAAGGAATAGCAAAAGACGTGCAATTTTTCTATTAAGTTGTATCACATACTGCATAAAATATAGTAACTTGTTCTTTAGAACTGAAAGGACAATTAACATTTTTCTTCAACTGAGGTCTGACTGAAACTGCCAATGAAAACAGGCACAACTGTATAACTTGGGAAAGAATTACTTATAAAATTGAATCACCATCATCGGTGAGCATCTTACCTTTAAATAGGATCCATAATATTTAGTTACATATGGACTGTCACACTGACTCAGCACAGTGATTTCTTGTTGGATGTCTTCTATTTCATCTTCTGCTTCTTCTAGGTCAATAATTTTTATAGCAACCACCTTCTGAGTCCGATTGTCAATTCCTTTAAAAACTTCACCAAAAGAGCCCTTACCAATTTTCTCCAGTTTTGTAAACAGTTCTTCTGGATCTGCCTTCAGAGTCTGTTAAAAATAAGATAAAAGTTACTCAGTAATTGTAACATTAAAATGAAAGGTGGTATTTTTAAAGGCAAAGACACACTTTAAATTCTACACATTCCTAGTTAAAGAGCTGTTCTTTTTCTATTTCTATAATTAACATGTTCTTCCTATATCCCTTATATGCACACACAGCAACATTTTTGCTTCCCTGTATATAAAGTACAAATTTAACACCATCCTCATGACAACGTTTTATTCTATCTGGCATCAGGAAGAATTGCTACCTAAGTTTCTTTTTCTTTGCCTGTAAACTTTAAGCGCACGGATGGTGAGTTCCACTGTGTACCTTCTTCATCTAGCAGTAAGGAGCATTTATAGATAATAAAACTATATTTAGAATCATAAAATTATTCTGGTTGGAAGAGACCTTTGAGATAACCAAATCCAACCATTAAGTTACAATTAAAATGGAAAAGTCATAGCTAGAGGGAATAGTTGTGAAATGAAGATAAGACTGCTTAGAATCTTTCCCTTAAGAATTAAAACAAACACTTCAGAAGACTTGAGGTTCATGAAAACTAAGTGAAAAATACATTGTTGATACAGAAAAGGGCTCATACAAGAAAATTCTGTAATGTCTAAATAAGCATAAAACTTGCAGTATTATACTTAGCTAAACTTTGTAGAAGCATAAAGAGGAGCATGAACATTTTGAAGTTACCACTGACAACTACTGAGACAACATTTTCACTTTAACAATCAAATTTAGCTTATACAGCACCTCCCACCTGTACTTCTGTCTATTTCTGCTCTCACATCTCAAAGGTTACGTAATTAACCCATGTAGCCCTGAGAGGAAGATAACCTCTAAAAAAGCTAAAATATTTTCTAGACTATCTGAATTACACGGATGAATTATGCATTTTGAGGACCTGGTAGCTGTGACAGACTGAGCATAGAGATAAACTAACTCAGTTCTTCAGGCAGCGTGTTTGCAAAGCAGTCTGGATTCTATCAGTATGTGGCGCAAAATGTGAATATACTACTACTTCCAATAAAATATGCTACAAGAAATGACAGTTTTCAGATAATTGTCCCAGGAATAGATCACTGGTGAGATCAGTCTGAAGAAAAAAACCACGGTTCTAAGTATACTGCAAGACTTCACCAGCCCAAAGAAGTTCCCCTTGATTTACATCAATCTATCAAAAGTCAGTTTCAGGGAACAAACAGAAGGGTATAGGGTTTTAGCACTCGTCTGACATTAAAAGGAACAGAGCAAGAGATCCAAGTCCCTTTCACCAAAAGAAAGGTGTTCCTCCTTCAATTTCAATGTAATGAGAATTCTATACCATTACACAGTATTAAATACTACACACACAATATGCTAATGCATCTCCCACTTGGAAACCAGGGCACAGAACTATGTTTTCCAGCAAATGTAGCTATGCTTTACCTACACAGTAGCCCCTACCAACAGCTCCAGAGCGTACCTGTTTAAGCTAGAACAGAACTAATTCTGCTCTATTTTACTTTTCACTTAAGTCACTGCACTTGCTATAACAGCTTATTTTTGTAGAAGGTGTCTGCTTCCAGCAGTGCTAACACTCCATGTTTACAGTTACTACCAAGGCTGGGTGTGCAGAAAGGCTCTTGCTTGTACTTGCTCCCGTGCAGACCAAGGTCACTGCTAAACCTTGTGTCTCAAGTTGGGGGCTGCAGAAAGTAAAAGGCCGCACCTGTGGGGATGAGCGGGCAGGACAGGTGACCCCAAACTGACCAGGAAGGGATTCCATCCCATATACGTCATATCACTATAAAACTGCGGGATCGCAAGGGTCAATCTCTCTTCTTCAATGGCCAGCATCTGAGCAGGACTCTCTCTGTTCTGCCTTCAATCCCAATCCATGTGTTCCCCAATCCAGTTTCATAATCAAGCTCCTGAATCTGGTTCCCATATGCTGCAGAATCCAGTCTGGGACTACCCCAGTGCCTGCTCCACGGCATCAGTGGTGATGTAATTGCCATCAGTGGGGTCACCTCCAGGGACCAAAAAGCCAGCACTACTCAAAAGTTGCAGCATTCTGCAGTTTTCATATGGACAGTAATACAAGGGCTACCTGTCAGCAGCTGTTTGAGATCTGTTGGCTATATGTATTCACCCCATTGTACCTTTTCCCACCAACCCTTCAAACATCTATCATGATGGTATATTAAAGCTCAGTACTTCATGACACCACAATTTTCAGACACTTGCAGAACTTACAGCTTCATTTTTACAATGTCAAGCTCTTGAGATTCTGGTGTTAGGCTGACAGTTTTATACAACAACTGCAAAATAATATCATATGTTAATAATTCCAGAAAAGAAAGGGATGATAACTGTTTCTGGAAGTCATGAGAAGCAGGGAAGAATTGATCCTGTTTGATTGTTTACAATCAAATTTCTGCAGCTGTTTTGAAATGTTATTATTAATTAAAATTATTAAAAAATTATTAATAAAGTTCCTTCTCCATGTTCCTTGTGAAATTATTATTAAAAAAGCAAACAGCTTGCCCTTCACAGATCAGAACTTTTAAAATTAAGAAATGAACTTATAAAAGTTCCCATTCCAGAATTTTATTCTGAGCAACAGGAAGCAGTAGTTGTTAAAAAAAAAAAAAAAAAGCTCTTGTGCCCTGTAAAAAGGTCTGTATTTTCTTCTCGGGAGACCACGTGCTTGAAGTGAGAGCCTTAAACTACTGGAAACCTGCGTTTTTGGAAAATTACCAATTGGTCTCTCCTTAACGAGCTGCACCGTTTCCGAAGTGGAGAGATCAGGCCTCCAGATACATAACAACATGCTTTAATTTTAAAGCATATGAGTGGCCAATTCCCATTTATGTTTCCAAGATCACACCTGGAAAGGATTTGCCCCACATTTCTTTTTGTTTTTCTAAATGCTTACAACAGAGCCAAAATAAACGAATAGCTTTATAATTATTCTCTCTATATGACTGAAGAGAGAAATTGTCTTGACCCTTCATGTAACTGAGCACAGTAAACATTGCTAGCAAACACAGAACACAACAGTAACACCATCTGCAAAAGGATAAAGCTATCACCTTGTTTGATAAGGAGCAAGACCTCTTAACACTAAAACATCTCCTAAGCGTGACACAGAACACATTGTGGCAAATCAAAACCAAATTCTGGAACATTTAGATCTAACAATTACAGAATTTTCAATTTCCATAACCACTTGAATTAGTTTGGGGTTTTGAATAGTTTTTCATGCTTCTAAACACCAATCTCAACCATCCTGTGTCAGTCTCTGACTTGTTTAGCCATGCAGAACAAAGTCACTTACATTTTACCATAAGCAGAGCCACCATTCACCCAATAATTTGAGTAACCTCTCTGTACTTGTTCTACATTCGCTTTTGACCTGAATTTGCCAGAAAAACATACTGCAATTTAAATTAACTCCAAACCTAAAATCACCATTGCTCACTTCTACAGAATAAATATAGTCCAATACATTCTCAAATCCTAATTTCTTCAATTTGGCCTCATAGCCCAAATTCAGCTGTGACCAATCAGACCCACTCACTTCTTGCCAAATGTCTGCTCTCAGCCTATTGCCAAGGTTCTTTGTAGTAATTCATACTTACAACACCTTTTGCTTTGTTCTGTTTTGTCAGTAATTCAAGTCCTCAAGGTCATGTAGATCTCCAGTAATGGCCTCTCAAACATAAGTGTCTTTCAATTTTGTACCATCAGCAAATTTTATCAACATACATTACCTATTTTTACACTAAGGTCACTTTTCAGTCACCAACCGTCAAGAACAATCCCGGAGAAAAAAGTAGTAACATCCATTCTGACATCACCTCTCCAATACTCTCTTCATAGCCAAGACTATACACGTCTTACAATGTTTATATTCTTACGAATCTCTAATTCAAATCTGCACTGACTGCCCCTAGAGCTCAACAGAAAATGTTACTGAAATTCAAACTGGTTAGATCAAACTTTATTCATAACTATTGCAACCAAAGATATAGCTTCAACTGAGTCTTTTTCTGCATCTCATTCAGCTATTTCTAACCTCTTCTTCAGAATGGTTATTCATCCATTATTGTAGAAAAGGGTTAAAAAACTAGTTTTCTCTGTAACTTACAAGAATTACAAGACATCTCTGTATTCAAGTTCTCAAGATTATCTGAGCAACTGATTTTACTTGCAGATCTCTAATTGCTCTATGCCTGCTCTTTTGAAATAAATTATCATCTTTCAACACCTTGTCTTGTATACTTTTCATTTTGCCAAATCAATTTCAAATTTGTCAGTCCAATTCTCATTCCCTATCAAGACTGAGTCCAAAATACCATCATCTGAAGAAGTTCAGAGATTCGTGGTGAAAGTGAAATACCATATGGCGAACTGCCTTGTGATTGTTCGTGATCACTGCTGTTTGCTACCATACTTGCAGATAAAAAAGTGAAACTTGTTCACATGTGCAGATAAACCTGGATGCACAGTGTTATTAGATGCTGCAGACACGGAGCCCTACAAAGTCATTAAGGACTGGAGAACTAATGGAAGAAAAAAACAAAATCCATCAAGATAAGTACTTTTGTCTCTGGAAATCCTTGAGCAGTAAAATTTAGCAGAAGCTATGGAAGAATGCCATAGAAATATTACAAGATACTGCGTTCTTACACTTTTTCTTAGATGTCTTCCAATAACCACTATGAAAGACAAAACACGACTAGATAGGCCTACGATCTGATCCATTCAGTTGATATGTTCTCAAATTATTTACATCCAAGTCAGAACTTCAAACACAAATTAATTTTTTAGCAGTTAGTGCATGTTACAGTACAAATTTAAGAACACTTGGAATCAGAGACAAAGACTTTAAGGTCACTGCCATTTGAGGAACTCTCTTTGTAGTTTCTTCCTCTGCCCCATAAGTGCACATCACCACACTTTCACATTTTAGGCACTGAGACTTCTTTTAACTGATTAAAAACAAAAGACAAAAAGAGAGAGAGAAGAGAGAGGCGTTGTTTCCGAGACCACTGCTACAGGTTTGATCATTGTTAACATGTGGTGATTACCTGGTGCTTCTTTCACACAAAACCATCAAATTCCTGCAGAAATTAGTTTCAGAAGATCATAACAGAAACACTGAGTACTTCACTTGTATTCAACAGAAGCAACTGAGACGTTTGAAATTTCAGGCTAGGTGCATAACCTACCACACTGAAGAACAAGACTTATATCTTCCACAAGGCAGCCCATCAACTTCTCTCTCGAATGTTTGTACTATTTACATGGGTAAACCTATCTAACGTAGAAACAGGGTGCACAAACCATTTGTTTTATGACAACACCAGAAGGAAGCTGCAAGTGACAGTAATGGGACACTCCTTCCCTGTGATGGATGAAGATGTCCATCCGCTGACCCTACCTGCTGACTAGAACAGCTTGGTACTTGCCAGGGACTCCTTTCTAGGATATTTTGGTACCAGGCTGCTGAGGCTTGTTCAGTGCTTGGACTATGTTACACCATGCTACTCTTCCACATCAGACACCACTGAAATAGCCTGGGGAGATCTGGAGTGTATCAGGACTACATGGCCCTTGAGGTGAGGGGCAAGGGCATGGGGGCCCAGGTGGTTTTCTCCTCAGTCCTACTGGTGAAAGGCTCAAGGAAGAGTGGACAGAGTAGGGATCTGCTTGAAAGAATTCCAGGGAAAACAGTCCTAGATACAAGAGTGATGATGGATAGCCTCCTCCAAGTTAAAGAATAATCCATCTCACATGCAGGAACACAAGAAAAGTGACAGGAAGACTGCACGAGTGAAAAATGAACTCCTGACTAAACTCAAATATAAAGAGAAGGCATACGAGAGGTAGAGGCAAGGTCAAAAGACCCAGAAGGAATACAGAGACATTGTCCAAGGGTACAGGGATGAGGCCAGGAAATCAGCAGCACGAATTCCAGCTTGCCAGTCACAGCCCAGGAGTCAGTACTGGGGCAAATACTGTTTAGCACCTTCACTCTTAACCTGGATAAAACACAGCGTCAACAAGTTTGCCAATGACACAGAACTGGCAAGAGTGACTGATACACTAGTTGTTTGTGCTGACATTCAAGGGCACCTTGGCAGTCTGGAGAAATATGTCAACAGAAGCCTCAGGAACTTCAATCAGGGGAAATGCAAAGTCCTGCACCCATGAAGGAGTAGCACCATACACAAGCATAGGGTGTGGACTGACTGGTGGGTAAGTGGCTTTAAAAAGAAATCCTTAGCATTCAGATGAACATAAGCCAGCAATGCACCAAAGAAAACCAACAGTATCCTCGGCTGCATCAGGAAAAGCACTGCCAGGAGGTCAACAGAGGAGATCCTACCCTCTACTCAGCACTGGTGAGATCACATCTGCAGTGCTGCATCCAGTTCTGGGCTCCCCAGTACAAGACATGGTCATACTGGAGCAAGACCAGTGAAAGACCACAAAGATGGTTAAGGATTGGAACATCAGACATATGAGGGGAGGCTGAGAGTGTGGGGATTGTTTAGCTTGGAGAAGAAAAGGCTGGGAGGTTGGAAGTCTTATGTGTCAATACGTTATGGAAAGGAATCAAGAAGACAGAGCCAGACTCTTCTTTGTGGTGCCCAGTGGAAGGACAAGATGCAATGCGCACAAATTGAGATATGGGAAATTCCATTTAGACTTCAGAAGGACAGACAGACAACACAATGCCACACCAGCAACAACACTACCACACCAACACCACCACCCAAACAATCCTTTCCTATTGCAATGGGAGTCCAACACTGGACTAGATTGCCCAGGCAGGTTATAGATTCTTAGATCCTTAGGCTGGATGTGGTCCTGAGAAACCTGCTCTAGTTGACTACTCCGAGCAGGAGCTAGACTAGATGTGCTCCAGAAGTCCCTTCCAATCTCAGCTATTCTGCAATATGCTATTTCTATCACACCAACAATTATCTTTACTGCTAAATTTTACTGTGCAAATACTTTCATTTCTTTTGAAATGAGATACCATTGCTGCACATAATTTCTTTATATTCATTTCTATAAAGACCAGAGAACAGAAATCTAGCATACAGGCAATATTCTCAAACACAGAGAGAACGTCAAGCCCAAAAGCCAAAGTAAATAGCTCGCACATTTGATGTCATAATAATAATAACTGATACAATACACAAGATTATTTCTTGTGTATAATTATTATTATGCAATTAGTGGGAAACTGAAATGAAACAGGCAATATGCAGAAAACTAGTTAATCAGTTTCACTGCATTGTATCAAGCCCTACCTGTATTTTCAAAGAGCAGCTAACTAACCCAAAAAGACAAATTATATTCACAGAATCACAGAATGTTTTGGGTCGGAAGATGACCTTTCAAGGTCATCTAGTCCACCCCCCTGCAGGAGGCAGGGACATCTGTAACTAGAGCAGGTTGCTCAGAGCCCCAACCAACCTCACCTGGAATAGTTCCAGGGATGAGGGCATCTGCCACCTTTCTGGACAACCTGGGCCAGGGTCTCACAACCCTCAGTGTAAAAAATGTCTTCCTTCTCTCTAGTCTAAATCTCCCTCTTTTTCTTTAAAAAGATCACCCCTTGTCTTATCACAATAGGCCCTGCTAAAATGTCTGTCCCCATCTGACAGGCCCCTTTAAGTACTGAAAGGCTACAATAAGGTCTCTCTAGACCGTGTCACTAAGTGCCACATCCAATCTTTCCTTAAACACCTCCAGGGATGGTGACTCCACCACCTCCCTAGGCAGTCCATATTAAAGTATCTGGATTAAAAGTATTAAATTTGGATCAAATGTATTAAAGCCATACTTAGGTATTTGGATTTATAGGCTAGGACTTTTAAATACAAAAAAAAAAAAAAAAAAAAACCCACAAGAAAATAATTTTTTCAGAAGCCTTAAAATGTGAACCAAAGACAGCTATTTCTCAGTTTCATCTACTGATAAGAGAGTAAAATCAGCCATTTTATATCATGAACAGCAGCAATTGATTTTTATCTTCTTTTTAGAAAACTAATCAGCAAAACATTTAATGAAAGGTACAAAGACTAGAATGAAAACATTCATCTGTACTAACCAGGTGTAAAACTAAGATCCAACTGTTTTCATGGAGAATTTGTCAATGATCAAAAAGAACACAATTGTTCTTTTCTTTTATTCTTCAAACATACACATTCCGTGTTTCTCATTTTCCATCTCCAATACTGTAATTATTCAATTGAGACACGTTACCATAAGGAAATTGCTTTTCTCTTGGAAAAAATTGCCAACAATTGGAAGAATTAACGATATATTAACTAACATAAAAAGGAACAACTGCCATAAATTCTACCATGAAAATTCAGTAGGTCATAAGGGGGGGCAAGGCAGGAAGCAAAGAATAAAGCTGTAACATCTTGCATCTCTCAAACACTTTAGATGTCACAAACAGATAAGGATAAAACCCATATATCACACACCATTGTCCTGGTCTGCAGGCCATTAGCTGTTTGGAGTCAGCCACAGCAGTGACCTGAGTTGGCTACAGCTTTATCCCAGACAATAAATGTCAAGCTCATTATAAAGGGGGAGGTTTGCTGAGGATGAGAGGGTCTCCTGATCCTGCCTCCCCATGTATTGTGACCACTGTACATTTGTTGGGCTGAGTATACCTTTGCTTACTTTATGCTGGCATTGCTATAAATTTGGCTGTTTCATTACATCAGTCTTCATTTCAATCTGTGAGTCTCCTCTCCTTTTCCCAACCCTCCTGCTTGGCTGGGGAGGGGTCACTGTGTGATAGACTAATTGCTGTAGTTTAGCCCCAGGTACAGGCTAACTGTAGACAATCACAATTGCCGTACTAATACTCACGTTTGTCACGTAGTTCAACTGCCTTGCTCTGATTTCTAACTAGACTGGGACAGGATTTTACTGTGTTGCCAAGGGCAATAAAGGAGTTGCCGAAAGTTAGCCTATCATAAAAGTATTCCTCAGCCACTGTGTGATACTCTTTCCATTTACTTTCAAGGACAATGTGCTTATCTGAGATTCAGAATACAAAACATTCAGTTCTTTATCAGTAACATCAGTATCCAAAGCATGCTTTCAAATTCCCTGTGAACTCATACAATATTCTGAGTGGAACATCATCTGCACAAATCACACTATAATTTTGTTATTTTTCATTCAGATTTTCATTCAGAAAGCTTCTTAGTGTTCAAGAGTTTAATACGAAAATTAACAGTTACCTAACTATAACCTGCTTTTTTACAAGCATTCAGAAAGAATAAATTCCAATGAAATATGTGGAATTTCTGAATAGTTTCTCAGGTTTCTTGTTGGTGGTTTGTTTTGTTTTTCTTTAACATAACATCAATAAAACTTTCATAACCTTCCTTTCCACCCATTAAACTTTTAATATGTAAATCACTGCAATTGAAAAATCTCTCCATGCCTTGAGCACACAATGAAAACCACCAACTAGTACCATCAACAGACACAGCACAGCAGTGAAACCCAAAATGTATTTTAGGCACTAAGAGAGACACAGCTAAGGAAAAGAGTGCAAATGTCTCTCGCTTGTTTCCACTTACTAAAAAGATAAAACACAATTTTAAATAAATAAATAAATAAATAAATAAAAATCACTCAATTAGCTAAGCTATTGATAAAAAAAAAGTACTGGCTCTGTGGAAATTCCCACCATTAGACAAATGGATGAATAAATAAAGTAACAGAGAAGTTTAGAAATTTATGTTGTGTTAATACCAAGGAAAAGAAGAAAAAGAATGAGTTTTAGCATCTACAGCAATCTCATAATTTGAGGAGAGACTCTACCTGCATCCATTCTATCATCTGACAAGAAAATCCGAATGTACATCTCAACAAGCTGCCTAACAGTACAATTGAAAATAGAATATAGGGGAGCACAAATGTTTCCCAAATTTCCAGGTTTTGAGTCTGACTTTCTGTACAGTTAGATTGCAGAAGGCTCTTTGTTCCATGTGCTGATTCTACATTAGTATAGAACTATCTGATGTTTATGCAACCTAAATATTCACTACTCTCAGATCTGATCTTGTCCACTAAGCAGGAACAAGTCCATGCATAGATACTTCAAATAAACAAAGTATTGTCCAATTAAAACAAATTCACTAAAATGACTGTCTATTCAATATACCTCTTCAAAATTAAACTACTTATATCTGATTTTGGAACTATGCATCCTGAACATATCCAGGAGTTTGGTTTCACATTAATAAACTAAAGCTTAAAACAAGCCTGGGAAAACAGATTTTTTTTTTTTCTGGTGTTAGCTAACTTGTTAAAGCAATCCATCACCTCACACTGATCGTGGCTCAAGAGTCAATTAAGCATACAACCCAAACACATCTCCTTAAGTCAATTAGCAATTTTGTCAAAATGAAGTTTCTACACTCACAGTCAAGCTTCTCTGTACCAAAAATAAATGGAAATTGGAAGCTGAAGTCCACCATAAAAACAACTTTTTCCTACACAAAAAGGGAGATCATTTTAATGATAGGCTAGGAAACACAGGATTAAAATTGTTCTGGGGTTGTTTTCATGTAGTATAGAGTCATTTTATTATGTTTATGTCTTCTTATAAAACTAAATATCTTACAGAATTTCTCCCTCTACATCTCAAATTCAGCACATTGAAGTTATGCTTCCTAGTGTATTGTCTCTGTTAGGTGCATACATACACATGAAAATTTACCCCAAATTAACAGATGTATATGGACAAACTCAAAGTCCTCATTTAAAAAGTTTTACTTGTAAAAGAGGTTTTGATTATATAGCTGCATCCACAAATCTGATTACTTCTAGTCATGCACAACAACACTTAATTAAATAGTTCTCCGGCAGTGCAGGCAGGTGTATTATCACAAAAGTAATAGCCAGGTCAAATTATTCTAGGATGCTGGATTTTCTATTAGATGCCTTGCTGGCTTTGTTCATATATGTTTGGTACATCCCTACCCTCACACCCCCACCCACAAAGAGAGCCTGAAAATACTTTAAGCAAAATTTTAAAGCACTGCCAAGATACATATATCCATTTCCTATCTAAGAAACACAAAAGATGCCACTACATAAAAGCTGACATTAAAGGCTTGTACCATCATAATTGCACTATTCAGTTCACAAGCCCCCGTATTTAAATGTATTCATGGCATCAGTAGTCCTTGTGTCTCTGGAACAAAGATGAAGTTGACTAAAAGGGCACCTTACTCAAACACGAAACTGGTATTGAAACTTGCCATCACGTGTGACTAGCCTGAGTGGTCCGAGAAGTATCTCTTTACCTGTTCTGGAAGGCCACTGATGGAAATATGGGGTTTTTTCTGTTTAGAGGTCATTGATGCTAATGGTGAGACAACAGTTAAGACAGAAAGGTGACACTGACAATTGTCACTCAGTAACTGACAAGGCAAATCAACCATCTTGGATGTGACTGATACCCCAGCAAAGATACAAAACTACATTTTGCAAGCTCAGCCTTTAGAAAATATGCTTTCCTTACCTCTTCTACCTCTGTATAGGCTCCCCATCTTACCTCTAAATAAGCATTTAAAATTAAAAAGAATTCTGGAGAGCATGTCTAAAATACATAGCTCCAAAACCACAGAAAGGCTGAAACAATGTAACAGAAATTAATAAAAAATAGGGATCCACTATTTTCAATCCTTATTGCAAAAAGCTGTCCTATTAAATCCTTCAGCTATTCATGAAGGGATGAGGTCAACCCAAAAAAAGTAACAGTACCTCAAACTGCTCCCCAAAAACAGGGCAGTCTATGCCCGATGGTTACTTACCACTTATTTTCCACTCAACAGAAAAAGAACTGCAAAGGCCACAAGAAGAAAGGAACAAAGAAGCTTAAAGACTGAGAAAAACAGGCTGAAGTAATTTTAACTGTACGGTCTGAGTAAACAGCACTGGAAGTTAATAACGTTATCCAAACTGAAGCTTCCCCCTGCAACAATGACTTCCTAGGAAGTTAGGTAAAGCGCAAGACCAAGAAATCACCCACAGTAGCACATCCAAAGAAAATTAACTCCTCCACACATGTTAATAGCAAGATTTTGGGGCTGTTTGAGGAAAAAAGCTTAGTATCCACATATTCACTATATACTGGGAAGTCAAGTGTAACAACTTCAGTAGTTCCACTGTTGGTAAGAGCTGACTCGTCTAAAACAACTCCACACATCTGTTGCGTAGCCCTGACAGCCTTTGACCTACAGGCTGACTTTGTGTTCACAAATTAGAAGTCCTCTGTGCTTGTACACAAGGACTGATATGCCACAGAATCATGACATCTATCCCCAGGATATTTTAAAACAGAATAGCCATGATTGTAATGATCCAAAGATCTGACAAATAATTAAGTGCTAAAATTTCCTGCAAAGTATTTATCAAACTATAACTTAAACAGTAACAGCGACCACAACCTTTCAAAAAAATATAAATTGGGAAAATTAATTTTCTATACTGAAGCTGCAAAGTGAAAGCAGCAGAGGCTATATGGCCTTTCCAGTGCCTTTGATTTAGCAACCTAATCTTTTGCAATCACCACAAACAGAACTCACACATTAAGTAGTTACAACAGTTTATTGTAAAAAGAGAGTGAGTTCCAATAGGGAAGACAGTAATGCACATAGTGTGTAAGAACAAAACAACAGCCATGCTGGATCAGAACAAAGGACCCTCTAGGCCAGAGCACTTCTTCTACAGCAGTCAAAAGTGAACAACTTGGGAACAGTGCAGGAACTTATACGTAAATAGCAGTATTTCCCAAAACACTCTTCCAGTCTCCAGCAAACTGACAGTTCAGAAAGTTTCAGGGGCAGAAATGGTGCCTTTATACTTAACAACCTTTCTTTTCTGCTCATTTGTCAAGTTGCTTCAAGAAATGTTAACTAAGTTCAAGTGGCAAGACAGTGTGAAAGTCAATGCTTATTTACATTTTTCATGAAGAACCTGGAGCTGTTGTACTGAAAATAACAATGAAGAGTGAACAAAAATAACTTACTACATAAACATAGTTATTGTTACCAAAAAAATGAAAAGGAGAAATAGAAAGAGAAGTTTTTATCACACAGATGATACTTTGGCTTAAAGATGATTTTAAAAGCACCTTAGGAATTTAATGAAGCTGTCATACAGGTACATCTAAAAACAAAAAAAAACCTTCTCAGAAAAACATTTTTCTGGGGATAAAAAAAATTTAAAAGTTCGGGGCATTTAGGTTTAGATAGGGTTGTTTTTTTATGTCTGTTTTTTCCCCTTTAGGAGACAAAAAAAACAGGAAAAAGGAGGTGACTAATTATTTCTCATCAGTAAATCTGCAGTCCATCAGTATTCACTATGCCACAGAAGCGTATTTGAAACTTTTTATTACCTTTACTGTGGAAACATTTAGCATTACAACTCAAAATCATACCTAGATCCATTCTAACTGTGCCACTGTACTGACTGAACACAGTGAACTCCAAAAAGACAAACCACCTGTGGGCTTTTCTCACTTCACTGGGATCTGAAGCTGATGGAGCCATTTAACTTATAAGGCCCATCTTAAAGTAGGTTAATAAAATCTGTTCTACAGTTATTTCACACAGAAGTACACAGAAAAGCTGCAGTAAAACACTGCTTTTCTGGTTCTCCAGCTTCAGAAACAAAAGAAAGGTACAACTAGAAGCAGCTTAACACCAAAACTTTTTAAGTGGGGAAAGATCACTATTCATTTTAGTATTTAATCATTAAAGATGACTTTAAAACAGGCTGCTGTTTTAAAGACCCAACGTCTTAACATAATAGAATACTGTGTTCTGTAGCTTTGTACCTTAAGATTTTCTCTGCAGCCTACGTTTCCTGAGCTTTTTGGTCCAACTCACTCTTAACACACTTCAAAACACATTACAGTTCACCAAGCAACCCTACCATAAATTTATAAGCACAGTACTTTATTATTTAAAATACAGCTTCCATAAAGAAGCAATAGAAGCTTACCACTGCCTTGAAAGGCTGGCCTGTCTAAAAAATCAAGGTCATATGCACTTATTTGAAGCCAACCTTGCAGAAATCTCATGCACTACAGACAAACAAGGATTCTCCTGGGCCACTTCTATACAGCATAATGCAGGAAAACAGGAAGACGTGGTCTCAATTAGTAATGATGCACCTTCATGCCACACACTCAAAGTCCTATCTACACAAAGCCGTTAAACCAAGGGCAGCATAAACTTTGAGTCCAAACTTATTTGCAAGCATTAAAATTTAGGTCAAAGCCCAACTCTTATTCAGGTTACAACGTGCCCACTCTGCATCAGAGAGCAAATCTCAGGTTTTGACAACCTTCCAGCACCATCCTACATTTCCTCCACAGTTTTTCATTCCTTTGGCTCACTCTCTACCCACTCACTTTTTATGCATCACTCTTCAAACATCAATCAGATATGTTGTTCAGAGAGAAATACATTAATCCTTCATTTCTCTGCTCTATTTACACACTACTCTGCTCAAGACAAACAGCATTAATAAAGCATTGTCCCTGGACATGACTTTTTGGAGTCAAGAGGTTACTCTTGTTCACACTAGGATACTGACTGCTCTCTTGTGTAAGTACAGGAAAGAACGTAGGAGAAAGCTGTATATCTTCTCACTGACACTGCTTACACCATTTGCTGCAGAAGCTGGTAGGTGGGGAGGAGGAATCCCACTACGTAAAATGAAAAGATAGTCCCGTGATTTAGGGGGGGATTTAATTATAACTCAGAGAACTAAGCTCTATTCCATGCTCCTCTACATATTAAAGAGTCCCAAACCACAACCTTTGTCTTTAAGTAGATGTCACCCATTGTATGTACCTTACTCTTTGAACATTTATGTGCAAGTAAAATCAAAGAGAATCACATACTGAAAAGAGACCACTATAAAATTGCTACATACTCTGACAGAATGGTAATGGATGTAGAAATCTTGAAATGACTGCACAAAATTAACAAGTAGTATTCACAGTGCTGACAGACTTTAGGTCTCTGTCTATCATCAGATCTTTACTTCAGTGTTTGGGGTTTTTTTGAGAAACTCATAATACAATAAAAATTCATGGGAAAAATAGCACTGTCCCAAATAAAAAGAAATTTGAAGTAAACTCCCAAATTATGTGAGCTAACAAAACTCCTATATAACTACCCATTTACTACAGCTAGCAGCATTACAAAGTAAGTAACAAGTCAAGTCAATAAAAAACACAGGTCCTTAGAGAGGTCCTGCAGTGACACACATAAGCAGTACAGGCATATTGCTGGAATAATCTTCATTCATTTCTAGGCAGCTACAAATATGACTTCTTAATTCTAAAATATTACAGATTGTTTCAAAGTACATAGATAGTCACCTTGGTTATAACACGTTTCAAAAATATAAAGAGGAGCAACATTAATCTAGCCCTAGCCAAAGCAAGAAACCCTTACTTTGCTGTGCCTGGCAATCAGCAAACTGCTCATATTTGGAAGGTGAACTTGAATGCTGAGCAGCAATACCTACAGAGCAATAAATAAACCAGTTCAGAGTGAGGGCCTACGTACTCTATTTGGCATCCAGTAATATGCCTGAGCATATAATTCGTGCTATGCCTAAGCATGTAAAATTTTCAATTCAAATCCTCAGGTTATGCAAAGAAAAGATTCATGACTTAGAATCTTGACTCATGGAAAAATGAATCAGAGTAAATTAATACTGAAAACAAGTGATTTAAAAAAAAAACAACAACAACTTTCAGTATAGAAAATAAATTGGGAAAAATTCTACATGCCATTCATCAGTTTTTCTTTCGGAGGCTGGGGCAGAGAAATTTTTAATAAGATGTGGGAAACATTAGAGTAACAACACACAGCAACAATCAATTTCTTTTTTTCCTGTCAGTAGTTTCTATTTGGACTAAGAAAAACAGAGAGAAAAGCCAGCTCAGTCACCAGAAAACCACACCAGTTATTTCAAAATATTGTTACAACACAGAACCAGCAAATGCCATCACGTAACAACAGCAGCTAACCAACTCTTAGAGCCAAACACCATCCTCGAACGCCCACCTCAGTCAGCTCTCCCACTAGCCAGCACCACAGAAATGGGCACTGCAGCATGCCCTGAAGGTCAACATTTTCAGGCCTCGTTTTTATGTATGCTTCCCCTAACCACGTCAAAATAACGGGACCGAAAATGGCTCATCAAGACACGCTTCGCTTCGTGAATTAAAACACCGAGGAGAACTACTGGACGGAAGGAGGGGGGAGACAAACCACGCACCGCTCCGCACGCCTGCGGCAGAACAGAGGCTACTGAGGAAGGAGAAAGGAAGGGATGGATTCACCAGCCGGAGGAACTTCGATAGGCATTACGCGAAGTGCTGACAGCACGTTCCGTTTCCCCGGGTTACGAGATTTCACTCCTTCCCCCCCAGCCCCCGAGGCCGAGTCGGAGGGAAAAGACGTTTTCTTCACTCGCCCTGTCCCTCGGCCTCAAGGAGCCCCCTTACCTATGCGCACCGTTCCCCCATCCCCACGCGCAGAGAGCGGCGGCGAGGACCCACCACCCCGCTTCCCCCTCCGCCCTCGCCCGCCCACAGCCGGGCGTGCGTGTCCGTGCTTGCCCTTGGGGCTCGCCCCTCCCGCCGCTCCTCACCTGCATCCCCGGCAGGCCCGTCTGCACGGGGGAGTGAGCCATGGCGGTGGCAGGGATGTATGGGGGAGGGAGCCAGGTCTCCTCAGGCGGCTCCAGGGGACAGGGCTTAGCTCATCTCCACACTCTCTCACACACAGACACCTCCTTCTCTCTCTTTCTCGCCCTCCCCCCAAGCAAGCAGCGCTTGTGCGCTGGCGGTGGTAAAGGGGCCGTCCCCAGCTCGAGCTCTTCACACCACGGTCACGGTGGCAACGGCGACCTCTTCATCCCTCCTCCTCATCCTCATCCCTCCTCCTCCTCTTCCTCTTCCTCCTCCTCCCCCGGCCGCGCGCGCAGAGCGGCCGTTACTGGTGCGGTCGCGCGGGGCCCTGCTGGCGACACGATGACAAACCTGAGGGGCGGAGGCAGGGACGGCGACTGCAGCGCGCGCTCGCCCGCCCCGCCTCTCCGACCCCCGGCTACCTGCACGCGCTGCCCCACACGGTCCTCGTCGTCCCGCTGCCGCCATCGGCTAACGGCCGGCCGAGGAGGGGGGCGAGGGCAGCGGGGAGAGGAGAGGCCCCCAGCGCCACCCGGCCACACGTACCGCGGGGTACGGAGAGGCGCCGGCCCGGGCCTGAGTGCCCTGAGCACCGCTGGCCGTGCCTGCTCCCGCGCGCCGCGCTTTCATCATCCTTGGGGCGGGAAACGCCGGGGCCGGCACCGGAGCCGCGGCCTTGTGGGTTTTGTTGGGTTTCCTCCTTCGCCTTTTCGGTAGGGACAGCCCCCAGCTAAAGACCTTCTTCACCTCTCCCCGCGGGCTGAGTGAGGAGCGGCGGCCCGGCTGCCGAACAGGTGAAGCGAAAGGAGCATCGGGCTTGGAGGCTGCTCGCTTAAAATAAGGAAACCGGGGTGAGGCGATAGATCAAGATGGCAGAAACCCTAGACCTTTTCTGGCATGTCCTTTTCCTGCCTCCCCTTCACTCAGACGCCCTAAGAAAGGTCAGGGTAATGCTATCGCACTGCTGAGGTGGATGGTTTCAGGAAGCACTTGACTTCCCGTCAGAAGCTGCAAAAGCAGCAAACCAAAATGACAGTCGTGTTTTTACAGTACTTCCTAAATGGAAGAAGAATGGGTCACCAGTCGGGTCTCGCCCACGTGGGAGAAACCCTGGACACTTGCGAAACCCTGGACACTTGCAAAACCCTTAAAAACTTGACAATGTTACATTCCCTGGTTTTGGCCTATTTAAGCTGACGTTCAAGAGCTCCATCGCGCAATTTCCAATGTGCTGTGGAATGCCCTAAGGGTCTCTTTTTTTTTTTTTTTTTTCCCCATAAAAAGCTAGGTAGTTTCATGAATATTAAAATTATTGAAACTTCTTAGCCAGGGCACCTGGGTTCCCCAGGACAGTGCTTCACTGTCTTTTCAACTGAACTAAAGAAAGGGGTGACCATCCACCACAGTATGGATTACTTTTTAGTAGGTAAGTCACTACAAAGTTTGTACAGATCTCTTAACTGCAGGAAAAACTTGAGAATATAAAGTGATCTTACTGATAGATGGTTAGAACTCCCAATGAAGTTTTTCCTGTCATTAGGATATTCTTTGTTGTCTAATATAGGCTGAGCTAATGCTACATCATCTTGTTTTCCTGAAAACTTTGGAGACATAAATGTCTCTAAGATTTCTACCCCTCAGTTGAACTTGAATAGATCAGGTAACAGCCTTATGGAGGTATGTGTGTGTACACACACACTCATACATGATAATTATTTCCCTGAGAAATTAGACTAAATATCCAGCTCTTGAGTATAATGAAACAGAAAGGATGATAGGTAGAAATTGTGCAGAAAAATGAACTATTGGAATTATTTTAACAGTTGTTCATGAAGGAGTTCCTGGTTTTCTTAATGCTGGAAAGGTGTTTAAATTATGGTTGGTTTTTTACTTCAGGAAGTATGAAAATATTCCTCCTGTCTAATGACATGTCATTTTCTAAGAAATGCAAAAGCTTTCATTTGAGTTTTACCTCAGTCAAAAGTCAAATTAAATAACAGTCACAAGAATCAGTATCAAAACTTTCTGTTTACATTGTTTTCTAAAGCATTCCTGCAATCTTTAAAAAAAAAAAAAAAAAAAAAAAGTAGAGCTTTAGTATCTCCATGGTTGCTCCACTGTTTGCAGTAATTTATTTTAGCTTGCTAGGGAGAAAGTCTACAAGTGAACCTTTTCCTATGTCCCATGAATACCATTGAGCTTTCACTACATCACATAATATTAATACATCACATAATGTTAAAAAGCCTTATTGAGAAAATGTCAGGTTCAGCATTGCCTGTGCAGCTTTATTTTTGCTTTTTCTATTTTATCAGCTGCTTTACTTTTTCTGAAGTTGCACATTTAGTGCAGAGTGAAAATAAAAAAGGTATAAAAGGACTTTTTTAAAACCGAGGGTATTGCACCCTCAGCAAGTTTGCCGATGACATCAAGCTGAGTGGTGGGGTTGACATGTCTGAAGGATGGGGTGTCAACCAGAGGCACCTGACAAGTTTAAGAAGTCAAGCCCGTGTGAACCTCATGAGGTTCAACGAGGCCAAGTGCAAGGTCCTGCACCTGGGCTGGGGCAATCCCCACTATCAATACAGGCTGCTGGATGAAGGGATTGAGAGCAGCCCTGCAGAGAAGGACTTGAAGTTGCTGGAAGCAACTTTCAGCTAGAAGTAACTTTCCCCATGTAAGCTCCTAGCCTAGGGCTGCTGTGAGGCCTTTCTCTTGCTTGTATACCATCATTGAATAAAGATCATGGGTTTATTTCATCTCAGGGTTTCAAAGTTCTGGTTTACATGTTCAGCAAAAGAGTGTGCCTGAAAAATGATTGAGGCAGCGGAATAAGCTCTATGAGCAGATTTACTTGTTAAATGCAGGAAAACAAAGGAGCAGATTCAAAACTGTCATAAATCAGCTACCAGTCTAAATTCTAATGAAGTCAAAACAATATATTAGAATGTCTAATTTCTGTCAGCTTCTGTATCTTATGCTGCATCTTGTGTTCTTACTGACTTCCAGTTTCTCCCATGAACCTGAAGAAATTTTAACCAAAAGAGTTTTGAATGTGATCTTAAAATACTGAATGTGTTCCTGTTTGCTCTTAGTTTTGTAAATGCTGATCTTTCAGTCTAAACTTCCATTCCATCTCCACAAACTGAATAACAGAAGCCTTGAAAATTTTCCTCGCCTTTTTCCAACTTTTTATGAGAAGAAATGATTTTGTGTATCAGACTCCAAAGAAAGGCTACTCTTGCGGAAATCTGTATTAAAAATAGAATGCTTACATGTTATGACAGCATGCCATCCCAGTACAATGACAGAGACTTCAAAAATAAACAGTACTTATCATTAAGATGATTCCCTGTTGTATCTTTTTTTAAGTCAGATGTTTCCAGCATGCAAAGAATTTAGTTTGCATGTAGGCCTCTCAGTATCTGGTTTGCCTTCAGTTTAAAATAATACCTTGAATATGTGGTGCTTTTTCTGCTTTGCTGGTTATATAAGCAAAAAGTTATGAAATAAAAATATAAATACATCATTGTAATGGCAGTAACTGTGAACTTCTGTTTATAAACTACACATGAAGCAAAAATATTTTCCCTACTGACTGAGACTGAAACTTCTCAAAGGAGCAGTGTTCGACCACCAGTGTTTATCTAAGAAAGGCGCACCACAAATTTAGCTTTTCTAGCATTTGTAGTAGACCATAAATACATATATAACCCTATCTTGAAATAAATACACTACAAAAAAAGCACCATGGATTGTAACAGATGGGACATTTGTCTACAAACTATAGCATATGAGAAATATTATGGTGGGTAAGTAGCAGGCACAGATTTACCTGGGGAAGAGAGAAGAATGGAGGGGCTGGATGCGTGACAATATTGCATGCAGTAAGGTAAGGCTGTGGGGTTACGGAGACTCCCACACAGGTAGGGTTGAGTTTGTCCATCTTGTATGGCAGCAGGGGGATCCTGCCATTCTTGGCCTGAGGGCTATAGGACAATCAACTGAACCACAGTAGCATACTGTTCACTGCTCCACTTGATACTGCATTTTTTTCTTGCTTCCTTATCATCTTTATTCACCACTATCTTTTGGCTTTCCTGTTTCCTTTTTCTACACTTGCTTGTCTGATCAGTTTCTTAGTAAACCATTTCAACAACCTGTGTATAAAAACATGTCATTGCTTCTCTTAACGGTGTATGTTAGATTCCTAGTCTTATCCTTTTTAATTACCCTGTTAATAGCCTGATGGACTATGTATTCCAAATTAAATTCTCAGTAGTTTGTCAGTAAGGCTTCATTTTGAATACTTACATTTTAAATGTATGACACTTGCCTGTATCATATAATGCAGAGCAGCTTTAACAAGGCTCTTCACAAATGGACTTTAAAGAGCTTAAGTGTTCCTGTGGTAAAAGGCAAGGTCCTCACACAGGTCTGTAACTGATGATAGAGAGGAAAGAAAAAACAAGAACATTTCGCAGTGGAGGATGTTACCAGTAGACTGTCACAGAAATCCATCTGGGACTAATCTTGCTCAGCGTATCCATGAATGACCTGGAAAAGAGATTGAAGAAAAATGACAAAATAGTCTCACATTGCCAAGTATCATGAGGTAAAAACTAACGTGAAGCACAAGGAGTGGCAGAAGAACGAATGAGTGACTGCTGAGTGGCATAAAAACAGATGGGAGTTCAGCATTGAAAACTATACAGAAAGAAAGTATACATGAAAAGAGTTTAACTTTACATACTGGAGTTTACACCAGTCCAGAAGGAAATCTTGTCTGTCACTGATTTCAAACCAGTCAAAAGCTGAAAACTATGCTGGGAGTTATTAGGAAAAGAATAGAGAATAAGGGAGACAACATTGTTGTATATATATTCTTTATAAATCCATGCTGCTCCTATGAGATGATTCATCTTCTATTTCCTCCACCCCCCCGATGGGGTACAGAAGACCCCCCAGTGGCCTTGGTCTGCACAGCAATCCTTCGTAGTGACTCTAAACAGGGGGTGTTATCACTGCCAGCAGCAACCACTGCCTGTGGAAACAGGCTGCTGACTTCAGACAGTGCAGTTAGAAGAACTGAACTGAAAAGTAAAATCACTGAACAGAACCAGCTCT
>JANIJG010012782.1:0-31332 GCA_024611175.1 Megaceryle torquata | reverse complement strand
AGACCATAGTTCAGATTGTGGCTGAGGCTAAATTTTATAAAAATTCCCCCTAGTGAGTATATTTAAAAATTAAAAAAAAAAAAAAAAAAAAAAAAAAAAGAAAGTCTTTATAGAGCTTGGCATGTGATGCAAGCAAATATTATCAGGAATGATATGGATTATCAGGAATGATATGATATGATATGGCTAGGAAATACTAATTAATTAATATTATTTTGTGTTTAGAGAATTAGAATTCTCTCTTGGTCTTCAAAAACTAGAAAAGTGAATGAGGCCTTTCTCAACTCAGCAGAAGCTAATATTTGGTCTGGAATATTTTTAGCCATATACCACTTGGCATTTTGTACTGGGAACTTGGCATTTTTGTCCACAGGAAGATGGGTATCTCATTGTCATTCCAGACTGTACAAGCAGCATGTTGGTGCAATGATGTAAGAAAGCAATTTTCTGCCCTATTTTATTGATTTATGGTAATTTAGTAAAGTGATAAAAACTTAATGTTAGGGATAAAAAGAAGACTTGTCTGATATAGAGGCAGTAGGAAAGAATAGAGAATGAGGAGGATCCAGCATTAATACTCATTTGCCATGTTTTCTCGGGCCTCTCCTATACTAGACCATTAACTAAATTATAAAACCACGTCTAAACATTTTGACTAAGATATTTAGTAGGCGTTAATCCCTTCTTCCAAGGCACAGCTTGGTGCAGGACTCTGACTTTTTTAAACACATGCACACACAAGCACACACAGGCACATCCTAAGGGCAATAGCAACAAGGACAAATGTCAACAGAGAGTCCTGACTCCTTCAGGCTGGGAAGCTCAGTCCTGGGGAGACAGACTCAGGGGCACTATTGCACAGCGGGAATCAGCAAGAAAGAACGTGACTCTACAGCATTTCATCTGCTTCACAGCAGTTCCTTGGGAGGCCTCTCCTCTCCCAAGGGGTGCCACACTTGTCTGTGCTAAGTTCACATTCTGCCTTGCTACAAGCTCCTGAAGCAGGCAACCCTGAGGCAGAAATTCCAACATCCTTTGGGGTACCTGTTATTAGGATACTCCCACATCTTTTTGGCTTTGCATCAGGGCTCTGGCTACACCCATTCAGAGAGCATAGCTTTGATCCCCTGTCTCCTTTCCTAACACCAGGAAACAAGCTCTCTCAAGCCCACATCCATAAAAACTGAGCTTGTGCTTATCTATAGACAGGCCAAATTGGGCTGGAAATCAATTCAGCTGAAACTATATTACACACTGTTCCTGGATGTTGTATAGAAGTGAATATACGTGGGATGTCAGTAAATGAAAGTTGGAAGCTGGAACATGCTAGGAAGTAACATTTTCATTCACAATGTCATGCCCCACTTGTCTCCAGATAATATAGGAATATTCCTGGAGCTCCCCTCAAAGGGTGCTTCAAAGGAAATTCAAAGGCATTCAGGACATTCATTATACTGTTGATAAATCAAGGCCAACATGAAAAATATTCACAGTGTCTACACCCATGTGGTTTTGGTTTTGTTTGGGTTTTGTAGTTACATTGGAGAATTCCTCATCCTGCAAATGTTAATGGGATAAGGGTATTTTACAGCCACGTGCCAAACTAACCTTATGATATCCGATCTATTCTAATTCACCAAGTGAAGTATTTATTTGCCTTAAGAAAGAGCCCAGCTATGAACTAAGCTGTATACAGCATGGGTATCTTCAGGATTGGGAGTCCTGTGTGAAACAAAGGGAATGCCAGTATGACAGCCTAGTGCAGCTCCATTGCACAGTATTAAAGCTCCTACAAGGAAAACACTTCCTAGATCTTAGTCCTGCTTGAAAACCCTAAGCTGATGCACCAAAAGCACTGCTCCAATTCTAACCAAAGTAATTTCTAAAGGATACACTTGGAGTGGTGAGAATGTCTATCTATTGCTGAAATAATTTTAGAGCACTGAAAATTATGTCAAAACTTGTACTCAGAAAGGCACTGCATAGAACACAGTTGCGAATGCTGCCAAGGGAGCAGATTTAAAAGCCAGAAGTAAGCAGTAAATGGCATCCTTGACTTCACATAGTAAGCTCACCTGGCCTTTACCTTTGGAGAACTGCACTGTGTAAATTCAGCCACTCACCCCAGGTGAGGAACAAAGGAAACAAAAGCAGAGTTAATTTTACTTCAGCCTCATTGCTTTATTTCACTCTGTTATATATTGAAAATAGTCCTTGTAATTGACTCAATTTTGTGTTTTTAATTACCTGTCAAAAACTCAGTCAGGGCTTATTGTATTTATATTTTTAATTAGTTCAGTAAGGAGCTGGACTGCTTATATTTGATTTTTAAAATTTACTTTGAAAATTTCTGCACCAGGATGATATTGTTCACATTGATATGTGTGCTGTGTGATATATTGGAGACAGCAGAAGTGGCATGGGAAAGGCATGTCTAAATAGTGCTTCACAGATTGCTGGAGTACTGGTGGGAGCTGGTTATGGATCATGTAAGTAATTCTTTATATTCTAACATGCAAGTCAGGCCAGTATTCAAGAAAATAAGATCAGATCATTTCCCTAGCACTTATTATCTATGTCTTACCCTGTGGATGTGTAGAATTTATTGCTTATGCAAAAATGTCACACCTTGTCATCTCTGGTGACTTGCATTCTCTGGCCACAGAACTACTACAGTAACTGTGTCTCCTGGCTGTCTTTTGTTTGCTATGGGATGCCTCAGCCACAGCCTTCTTGAAATCCTCCTCTAGATCTTTCACTCTTTCAAAAAACTCGAGCCTTTCTTGCTCAAAATTCATAACTCATAAGAGTGGGAGTGAATTGAGGGTGTCTACTTAATTTCACAGGTCCCTAAACAGCAACTGGGTAGGAATGAATTCTATTCAATGTAATACTAAACTCAGTTTCAAGTGGAGGTACAGCTGTCCATACAGACAAATTTAACTGCTGTCCCTGTAATCAGTTCTCTGATTATAACTTTACAAATAGGAGTTGCTTATAGAAAGCAATGCATTGCTCTGGTAGGTTTGGATCCACATACCCTGCTGAGACACCACCAATATTCTAACTCAACAATTGTTTCAAGAAGGGAGAAGAGAAAAATTACCAAGGAACTTTGACTTGCACTGGTGACCTGAGCTAATTACAGTTACCAAATAATAGCACAGGAGGACTAACACAACTTACTCTGTAATTACCATTGCTTTCAGTGAAGTTACTGTGTGGTTAACCATGTAATAACATACATTATTTCACAGTAACTACGCAAGGACTCAACAGAGTATACTGCACAAATGGAGCAAATCATTGGTAAGCTAAAGTGGTCTGAGTATTTCAAGGAGTGACATGAGTTTTATTAGATGGATGATTATCAGATTTTTATTAATAGCCTCAGAAGTTTGGAACAGAGCCATAATACTGCAGGAGAAGCTAAGGAAGAAGCTCACAGGCCTATCCAAGGAGCTCCCAAGTGCAGCAGCATCAGCTCTCATGGGTATAGTTGTATTCCTTTTAACTAGTCCCACTGCACAAGGCAATGCAGAAAGCAGATAGTTCTTGTGTTCCCTCAGATCAAGCATTAAATTTTTTTGACTTGTAAACAGCCAGACACTGGAGGAAGCTTTTTAAGCCCTTGTCTTGCACAGACAGCAGGATTAGCTTCAGATCTATGCTAAATAAGCCATCCTGCCTACAAAATACAGATCTTGTATCTGCTTAAAAACCCACTGTCTCGTGCTCCAGACGCCAAGGATGCAAACACCAAGTGCCAAAGGAAATAAAAGAAATTACTCAGCCAATCAAGCATAGACCATGGAAGACTTGTAGTCCAGCACACAAAGGCTGCGTTATTAAACAGGCTTGGACGAAGAAACCATTAAGAAATACAAAATAAGGAGATATTGCTCTATAGTTAATGTAATGGAGAACAATGTTTTGATTAATGCCTTCCCATTAGTGTATGGACAAGCTAGATTGTGTTACAGGATTATGGGCCGAGTTGGTAATGCAAAAGAAAAAACACGCTCAAAACTGGAGTAACAACAATTATGGTTCATGGGTGACACCACTAGCAATAGCTGAGAGACAATATTATGAACTGGAGCACTCTAAATAATTATTAATACCTAATTATTCATATATATTTGAATTCATAAATGAATCTCTTTTCACGTTTCTATTTGTGTTGAATTGCCACACTGAAGTAATGACATGTCTACTTGTTAAGACATTCACAGAAATAACCCACATCAAGAAACAGAGCTTTGAGCTTGAGATACCGAGTGTTCAGGACCATCTGCTCACACTCTGTGGGGCAGGAAGTTACTGAGGTAATTTGACAAAATTTCAGTTAGCAATTAAATTTGTGAAAATCTCAAGACAATTGGCAATAACCTGCAAGCTGCAAAACTCTGCAGTTTAACAAAAGAAGTGTACAGATCAGAGTTCTGGGGGTGTTTGATTACCACAGGAATGGGCCCAGCATAAAGACCTAGGAAGTCCCTGAGTATCATATGTCCTGATCACCCTGAATTATGGGCTCTGCTCTGTATGCAACAGAACACAATGCTGTATTTTAAAATGCTTCTCTTAATCTTCCGAAAGGGAAGTGGCTGCCAGGGCATCTAAACCAAATGGTTCTAAATCTTGCCTGATTTGACTTAAATGCACCTACAGCCTACCTCCCACCTCCCCCTATGTTCATCTACTGTTTAAGTCTGTACACATTATTCTAATTGCTGGAAAGATACAGTAACGCTTCATGATGCTCTCTTTCTATTCTAATGCTGCATGGCAGTTGCTTTCTTTAGGCCTCAGCTCTTACCTACATCTGTGCTTACTGAAGTGAGACTTTAATTTGCTACACCACGCCAAGGTATTAATAGACAATTATTTATTGCAAATCTGAACCATTTATACTGTTTACTGGCTGACACAATGTAAAATTTTGATCCAAATGTTAATGTGTCCATGACATTGCATAATTCTGTTCCACACTGAGGTTTTTTCTGTCCTAAATGAATCGAACTTGCAGTATGAGGAAATAGAGGTTTTAATGGATGAATGATTTACAGTCTCAAACCTATAAGACTGCATACTTGTACAAATAAGGGAAAATTGACTAATTAAAATTGCACAGCAAATTAGAAAAAATTTAAGATTTTACTGGAAGCAAAATTAGAGCTAGAAAAATTGAAGTAAGTTTAAAAGTATGAAAGGGTAAATGAATAAATCTTATGTTAGTCATTTAAGGTAATTATATTTTTTATCAGGCATCTTTGAGACCAGACACTCATAAACATTCATTTGAGTACAGCACAGATAAAAATTACCTATTTGTAAAGAAGCCCATGGCCAGAGAAGCACTGCAAAGTCTCCAAATGTTGGGTGAAATTACCTTTATAAATATTTCTTGCAGTGTCGGGAAAAAAAAAAAAGAGCTTAATAGAAAGGCAATTTTTGTTATACAGAACACAAAATTTCAAGTGTTTATCTCAAGTTTAGGTACCATGCTTTTAGTGCGATATGAACATGAAATCATCTTTAATTCATACCTGTAGGAATCTTCAAAATACAGATGTTTGAATGAAAGTTTTTTTTTTTTTTCTAGAGCTCATTCCTCTTGGCTTTTTCTACTGAACTGTGTTATTAAGTTAATCTTTTTCCAGCTTTGCAAGCAGAGAAATTGTTACAATAAATAGTTACAAGGCAGTTTTAATTAAATCTCGCATGGCTATATTCAAATAGTAATACCCAGAGTCTGTGATCAATGTACCCTACAGAGGATATTTAAATCCTTTGTAATATTTTATCTTATATGGTCAAGATTACACTGGAAGCAGCTCTACCAGATAGATTAAACCTAGCTCAGTACAAGAATACCTGCAAAGGTGTCCTTATTAAAGACTTCATCTGAGGAACAGCAGAACAGCTCCATTTTCCCCTTTGTTTTTGTTTCTTTCAGATTTGGCAAGCACATAAACGGCCCCAGATATCACTGTAGGCTATCAGAAACATGAATAATGACACTAGATGAGTACTGGTTATATTAACATGGCACAGATTTGTGGCTGACAAGCTGTGACCCCATGGAAGCAATGGTAGCAGGTAAGAGTTAGGGAGATGCATCTGTACATTACAGCAGAATAAAACTAGACAATGTGGCATTGCATGCTGCATAAACAAAAATGGACACTGCACAGGTATGAGATCCATGAAACAACTGGAAATAGGGGCACACCTGTAAGTCACAAGCCAGTGTCAATACAGACTTTTTTTTTCAGGAAGATTGATAGGAATATTTTTTTGCATTTAAAGTGCAAAAATCAGGCTGAAGTGGGAAAGCTGCAAAATTACTTCTTTTTTTTTTAATCACTAATTTCAGAAGAAATAAAATATAATTGTATTTCATGTCTGAATGGCATCATTAACCTAGCTACTGCATTTGGTGCTGTCTGTAGGTTAGCATCCTAGGCAAGGTGGTATGGTAGCAGATAGGGTGATCAAACTTAAGTTGTTTCTTAAGAGTTGTTTAGAAATCAAACATAATAATGCAGCCAATGACTTCAGTGAGAAAGTAATGCTATTATGAAGTTGAAAGAAATGAAGAACAAGCAGAATTTTGACTAACATCCTTCTCTCCAAGTACAACAGTACTGTCCCAACAGGTCCTTGCTTCTGCTGTGAATTAGACCACTTTTTGTTTAACATGCACTCACATTGTGATGTCTTTCTAAGCTACTAGGATACACACTGTTGATGTATATTAATGAAAGGATGCAATTTTTACTATTATTGTTCTGTAATACAGAATATGTCTAACTACATTTTGTTTATTATTCATAATAGACAATGAGAGAAGACACCAAAATGGCTCTTCTGGAGACTTCACACGTTAGGCTGCAAATGTGTGTTAACAATAGTACATATTTCTGTGTTATGGTTTCATAAAATGCATTTGCATAATAGGAAATCATAATCCCAAATGTGCAGTAAAAAGCCTATGAAAAATAGTTATTTCTCATACACTACACAATGGTTGATTTTAATCTTCACTGTCTCAGATGTGGGACTGGTTATTAGGGATTTTTTTATAATGGGAAAACAGCCCAGCCCATCCTACAGAATTAAGTCTTGCAAAATGAACCAATCGAATGGGAACTTTCTGTAAAATGGAAAAGATGGTTTGCTAGTAATTTGCATGCACACTTCATTTAATATACTTCCAGGCTGAGATGTTACTTCCAATACCATACCAGAGACTGAAATAGGAAATGCCGGCAGGTCTGGCTGCACAGCACCCCAGGGGCCTATGATGCAAAAATGTGCAATGGGAGAGCAGCAGAAATTAGCTCAGAGTAGAAGTCAGTAGTGCTAGGAAGCCATCCTTCAGCTCCGAGGGAACCTTTGCAAGAATGTGATGCTTTCAAATTCCAGTGGCCAATGAATCCCAAGACAGTTTTCTCCCAATTTAATTGCAGAGATGGGTAAGTCTGTTTTTGTGTTGCTTCCATTTAACTGCAGCCACTTGCAGGTAAAGATTGACTGCCTAGACGTAACTCTCAGGTGTTGTAACTAAGGCTGTGTCTTTGCCACAGCTACGGTTACTGAAAGGGGAAACAATGATTTCTACTTTTCTTCTTGAGAAAGAAGCATGGTATTTTTCACCTTGACTGGCTACTGTGTTATTTATTTAGATGGTTTGACTTTCGAGCTGCTTTTGCTACATATACATTATCTAATGATTAATGGGTAATTAGCATTTTGCTAATGGAAAATAAATTTCATAGGAATGACTGTATGCCATTACATTTCCCCTTTTAGCTCAAATTAAAATTATCACATTTGCATTTTTATCAATAAAAACCTATGAGTTTTCTTCTTGCTATGCCAAATGAACAGTCTTAATTATATGTAAGTCTCAAGTCCTTCAACAGATATCCTCTGGTTCCCTGCTGCACCCACACCTGTCTATTGCACCTTGCCAGCTCCAAAGTTCACTTCCCTATCTTAGACCATCGTTTCTTGTTATATGGAATATCTCAGTACTCAGCAATCTACCAGAATTTCTAAACTCTGACTCCGCTAAGGCCTGTGGTGGCTTTTTCAACCACAGTTCTTTTCAGATAAATGTATTTGGAATTACTGGGATGTTCTGTTTGATGGGATGAAGGGGAGAAATAATTTTTCATGCTAAGATTATCATTAACATTTTTACAGAATGAGGTGTCTTGAGCACTGAAGGAGGTGGCAATGTCCAGGAAAATAAATATGAACCTATTTTGTCACTGGGGACTTCTACTGACTTACAAACCATCAGAAAAAAAATGTAATTTGTATGGCTGTTAAGAATTGCAGCTTGTCTAGTCACAATCCAGTACTCCTGATTTCATCTGACAATGAAAACAGTAAAATAAACTCTTCCAACAACAAAGGATGATAGAGTTATTCTTTTCATTCGCCTGCCCTTCATGTCAACACAGACAGCTAATCCAAGTGAATCTACCTACATTTGTCATTGCCAGAGAACACATACAGAACTCACACAAAGGAACATAATTCCACCTTTTCTAAGTTGCATTATGTTATACTTTATATAACTGGAAGGTGGCACTTTCAGACACAAGTATTAAGGCCATGCTGTGGCTCTTTGTAATCAATGAATGAGAAAGTCAGGAGAAAATGCATTTTAACAATGATTGCTTTTTTATGATGAGTTTGCTTGTGCTGCTCACCAGAGCTGGGCCAAGCTATTTTCTGAGATGGTCCACTGTCACCTTCTTATCATATGCAGCGGATTACAGAAAGAGAGTAACTTCCAGCACTGGAAATGGCAGGGGGATAGCTTATCTAAAAATCAACACTTTCAAAGCTCCCCTCAGATTTCTTTCATCAGTTGCCTTGTTTGGGAAAGGATCAAGACAGACACTGTCCAGTGCCTGGGAGCATTCACTTTTCATCATCAAATATCAGTGTTTCATCCAGATTTTCACAGATGAGAAGAGTGACACTGAGTGGCATCAGCAAAATGGCATCAGCCAGAATTTGCAGAAAGCCTGGAACCATACTTGAAAGAAGTGGAGCATTTCCATCCTTCGACAGAAGGAATCTTTGCCATTGCCCAGGGTGAGAAAGGACAGATGCCACACCTAACTGTGATTACTGGGAGAATCTACCCTGCCTGAGCTCTGTCTGGAAACATTGCCTAACATAACTATTGCTCCCAAGTCACACTTCTGCATACTTCTTAAAAGGAGATACCCTGTCCAACTCCTGCTCCAAAGAGGAGACAGAGCTATAGGGGTGGAGGGAGGAGAGAAGTTGTTATGCTACATCCAGATAACCTTAATCTGGTCCCGATGTTGCCTATGGAGAAAGAACGAGGGGAAGGGGATGCAATGAAAATGTTTATTTAAATAGTTTTTTAAAATCCTGGGGAGAAATGGAGTTGTTTTGGTTGTTTTTTTTTTTTTTTTTTTGTTTTGTTTTTTTTTTCATTCATGCTGCTGTTGACATCAGGCATGGGGTGTATTTCACACATCTAAGAAACACTGAAACTTGTATATTTTGTTGCAGGGTATCTGACTTTGTGCCAAATGTGTTTCACATGATTTTTCCACTGTGATTTAGCGAGGGAGGTTTTTTTCCTCTCCAACAGTGGCAGAGCTGCAGCAGTGAGGGTAATTCTGGTCTGCCTTACCTGCCTGCAGCCATCCTGAAGTCAGCAGAGTTTACGGGAAAATATAATTTGGCTCTACAGCAGACAACAGCATTGCACTTTGAAACTTGGTGTGCTTCAAACCTATTGCCAGCAAAATTCAGAGTTTGAAAACCCAGGCTCACTTTTTGCACATGAAAACTGTGGGAGCAATTAATGCCACTTAGACTTCCAGCTCCCTCGTTTTGTAGGCGCAAGCAGGTACTTAGACACCTAAGTAGCAATAACCAAGACCACAAAAGTGCTGGTGCAAAAGGGAGTTTTTTAAAAAATCAGGCCATTAAAATACGTGACAAAGACTCAAACGGAGGAAGATGACTAAAAATGGCAGACAATGAAGAAGAAACTAGAAATGGGTGAAGCTTTCTAAAATCTCAGTTTTAGGTTCATTTTTTTAAATGGCAATAATTTACAAGAACAAACAAGAGAATAACAGCAGGGATGGGATCTACAGAAGTAAATTTGCTCCTAAAATAGCAAATGAACTTTGTAATGAAGTGCAGTTGAGAGTTATATTGCTACCTTTAAATAGTAAGCTATTCCTGTAAGATTCCTTTTTAAGTTGTGATGTAATATTTTTTTCCTCATTTTAATAGAAATAATAAAAATGAAGTACTAAAAAGACATCATTACTTGGAGAAGCTAGAAGAATTTAGATCTCCTACTCCTAACAGAAGAGGACACCATCCCAGCACTGCTGCTTTACATAAATATCAGCAGGTCACCATTTATTTATTTATTTTTAACCACGTGGGGTGAAAAGCAGTGACCTGCGTTTCAGGTGAAGCTGATATACATGTGAACTCTGCATGTGTATAGTTAAAAACTACTTTATTTCTGGCAAAAATAAATAGCTGGCAGTAACTGAACTCTCTCTTCATTGAAAGAATGCTATAGGGCTGGATAAAGCCACTGCAATAGAGCAATAAAATGAGATGAGCTTAACACTACCAGATGGTACCCTGTACAGTGCCTGAAATAAAATGGAGAATTAGGGTGCCCTAAGGTGTGCACAGGGAAGGCAATTACATGAAATAAATGGGCCTCAAGCCTAGATGATGCTCAAGTATGCTACACAGGAGACAGATAGTACATCTGGTGAACAGATTTTATCACACACTGGAAAGCCATAAAGCATGCCGTTGAATTTCAGATCTGGGTTTCAGAATGACATTTTACCTGTGTTGGTATTCAGTGCTGTTTATTTTTAAAGGTGCTGTAATCTCAATGATGTGTTTTAAAAGCCTTCTTAACATTGTTTTCTGATGTGCCCCATTTTTTGGACAGATTGATGTAACAATGCTTTTTCATGGACAAAATACAAACTACTTTGGCTGTAGACGATCATGTTTTTATTTAATATATCACATTGATGATGTGATTTTAGTAATATGGTTATACTTGTCAGCACTCACTGCTTGGGAGATGGCCAGTATGTTTTTAAAGTTAACTCCCACTTCTCCATTTCACTGCAAGGTCTCATTGTCTATAAACTAGCACAAATTCCTTTAGGTTTAAAGCAGATATATTAGATTATGTGAGGAAATCTACTAGAGTGAATCAAAGCAATATCTTACTCTTATCTCTAGAAGAAAATTCACTTCTTTTTGTAAAATACCTGCTCCTTTTGACACTGATATTTTAAAGTTTACATTTATCATAGCAGCATTCAAACTGTTAAAGGTTCTGATGAGATCAACATTCAATCTGTGGTGCTATGACTTTTTTTTTTTTTTTTTTTTTAATGAGGAATCATTTACACTTTCCTCAGACTTTACTGTTTAGGGTATCTCTCTCTAATTCCTCCCCTTTCACCTCTCTCATATAAAGCTATCCAAGGGAGTAAAAAATGCTACCAAACCTGCATAAAAGGAAAAATTGAGAGACTGTAAGGAGAATATTCCTGACAGAAAGATCTATGGGCTGTGAAACAGTGTCTCTATGGAAATGGTGAAAGCTCTGTTCCCTTGAGACATTTAAAATTAGAAGAAACAAAGCACTAATAAACTTTAAGGTTATAATCCTGTTCTGGCCCCCTGTGGACAGACTAAATATTTCTAATACCTGAAACTCTGTATACTAGTATTGTTTGTAATGCAAAACTACAATTTAATAATGTTAAGGGTTTGACTTGAGGATTGCTTAATCAAGAAAATTCTAAAAGCCACAGAAGTACAATAACATGGTTAAATTTTTAACACTAAACTCACCTCCCAGCCTCTGGGAAGCTGTGACTCTTGTAATTATTAAGTTCTATTTGGAGGAGAAATGTGTAAATGTAGGTATGACATACCAAATTCCCACTGAAGCTTACTGTCAGCTGTATGTGCCATAGAATATGGAAGTTGATGGCAAAAGCCAAACTCCAAACGGTAGCCTCACTTGCAAAATGTAAGCAAAACTCTTGTGTTCAAGGCACAGACAAACTCACTCTTGAGTTTTTCACTTATGTCCAAACGTTCTCAAAAAAGGGCTGTTTCTAACTCATTCAACATTTTTGAATTTTCTTGCTATCATTATTGTGAATTAGTATCAAAAGACAGGAAAATGATGGTAAAGTTCTATGGGATTTTCTCTGAACTAGTTACTTCACCAGAGTCCTTCCCCTGAGAGCACATCTACTGCATAAAATCATGCAAAACTTCTGGTCCATAATTTGAAGCAATATGCAGCAGCATTTTGAGAAGACCACTTGGGAGTTTTCTTAATTGCAGGGAATTTACCACAGTTGATATTGAGAGGAACCATGGGTTTGGAATATTTTCATACTTCAATTAAAACTGTGGCACCAACTTTGAGTTTTGGGTATCAGCCTAAGCAAATTTTCCAGGCTAACAAAGGGTTATAAAATACTTACAATGAGAAGTCATTAAATAGAGCAGTGCAGTTGGGCAATACTTTATGTACAATTAGCTCTGCCAAATAGTGCCTTTCAATCACAAGTTATTCAAAAGCTCTGCTTGCCCTGCTAATGTGTGCAGTTCTGTATTTCACTAAGCAACAATCCTGAATGGATCTTGAATAGGCTGCTGAAAAGGAACAGTTCCTTAACCTAGCAAGAAAGGAAGAGATGAGGAAAATAAATGTGAAGGAGAAATAAAAAGAAAAGAGAAAGATCCTTAGCCTGCACAGCTATTCTCCCTGGACAGCTGCTTAATCTTTGCAAATCCTCCTCAGGATCAGCCTTATCAGCCAAAACTTCTGCTGATTAGTTTCAGTTTAAAAAACTAATTTATTTTCTAAGCAGATGTGATATCTATTCTGCATTCATACAGCTACAGAAATCATGAAAGAACAAGAGTGAGACCTCCCAGAGAGAACATGGGTGAATATGACTCCTCCATAATGAGCTGCCTCTAACACTGGCTACTTACTGATTTGACTACAGAAGACGCCAACTAAAGACAGAGGGACAAATACTCTTCTAGTGTAAATGATGTGAGCTTCAATACACTCATGGTACTCTGCCAGTTTACAATGATTAAGGATCTTGTCCTCAAGGCTTTCCCATAGAAACAATGTTCTAATTCAGTGAGGGCTAAGGATGGGATTCATGTGAATATAAGATCCAGTTGCCATTGCGGGCATCCAAGTTCAAAATTTAGATACTCATTTACCACTGCCACCTCCCCACTCCTCCCCCCCATCTTCCAGTCACCCAAACCTCACAGTGCCTAAGCTTTCAGCCTTACCCGTGCATAAATTCCTGCCATTCTCAAGAAGTGTTGACCATGCTCAGCACATTAAAACCAATCCTGTGCCAAAGCTCTGCAGAGTCTCCAGCACCAAGATTACCCCATGCTTCTGCAGCTTTATCCAACAAGGGATGTTAGAGTGCATGTGACAGGCACTGTACAAGCAGGTGGAATAAGTGATGGAAATATGTCTGGTTTGCCTACTCAGAGGCTGTTGTACACATACAATACTAAAAGTCTTTGTGTGTGCCTGACAATGCTCCATCACTGACACGCAGCAGTTTGTCCAAGTTTCGTTTTTTCATCTGTTTAGGTAACACAAACTGCTCAGCACTTGAGGGCTGGGCTGCAGTAAGTAGATGTGACTGAGCCTATTAACTGTTTTTCAGCTTCTTGAACTGCCAACCCTCATCATCTGTGCATAGCAGTGCCACAGTGAGCCTAGGACAGAAGACTGTGCAGGTCATTTTACATTTGGGCATGGGCCTGTGAGATTCAACTGATTAGTGGCTGTTGATGACAGCAAGCACAAAAAGGATATAATGATAATTGCAATTAGTTCCTGTAGAAATTAATGCAACTATTCAAAGAAATTTTTCAGTCAGTTTTCATTCCCACCTTCTTCGCTGTTACAGCTCTGTCATGAATGCACTTTTTTCATTTATGTGATTCATATTTGTATGATTTAAATACAGTACAGTTCCCTAAGTGGAAAGGTTTGTGTTCTGCAAATTTTCTTTGGGAAATGAATAAGTTCTAAAATGAGTTTAGTGCTAAATAAACATCCCAAGTTGCCACAAGCAGAATATTAACAAACTTGCAGATTACTTGTTTTGCAGGAGGTGGTTTTACTCATGATGGAATAGTGCATATAAATGAAATACCAATACCAACCATTTATATGCATTCAAAAGATCAGTAATGATTATTACAAAGGATGGGTCAACTTTCAGTAAGGTTATGGAAGACTGGAATCATTTTGCTGTGGTACTGATGTTTAAAATGTATCCCCTAAGGAACTGCAGATCTATAAATTTGGTATCCACAATATGTAAGAGAACAGAAATATCTAGAAGCAAAGCAGAGGTAAGTGGACAGTGGATTGCCTTGTTCTCTGAATAGGAGAGGGAACTGAACATAGTCTTGTTTATTTGAACTCACAGTGCATTAAAGAAAAGTACTTCTTTGAAAATATGTTTACATATTACTTACAAATAATGATTAACCTATAGAAATACAATGTGACAATATGGCAAAAAGAAATAAATGTGTATTGGTTGCTTTCTGTATGATTAATGTTTCTTTCCATCAGACACATACATTTCATTTTATTAAAGATCACATTTCTGATTGCAAGAACTTGATCATAAATAAAGCATGCAAGTGGAAGTTGGAAATCTTCTAATATTAATGACAAGAAAAATGGATTTATTGAATAGACACCTGCAGTTCATACATACATAAGCACATAAAATGATAACCCAGCAGAAGGTATCATCTTAAACTAGAGAGAAGATTCTGTTTTTTAAATAGCTTAATAATAATAGCAATACATTTTGAGAAAATAATATCTGTTTTCTGTGACTATAAAGAGCAAAATAACAGTCATTTATCAGCTACTTTAGACCTTGTCCCTCTATCTAGGAATTATAAAGCTTGTCTTCACTTGTTCAACTCTGAATCCAACACTGATCAACTTCAGTGTAACACCTCTGAACCCACTTATTTTTTGCCAGTTTGGAAACTGAAGAAAAGACCAAGAGATAATCAAATGGTCTTCTTTGTCCAAAGAGCTGACACATGGAAATGTAGTGTATCATTGAAAACATGGAAATAGAATTAACATGACAATTAACAAATAGAATTGAAATGGGGCTAAAAGACTTCATGTAAGATAGCACAGTGTCGCTGAGATTGCACAAGTAGTGTAAACATGATTACAGCATCCAGCAAAAGTGCTGAGAAAGTTTCTAGAGCAGTACGGGGCTGGTTAAGATCGAAAGCAATTAGAAGATTCTTCACTAAGGCCAAATAATAGACTTGCACCATGGAAAACATCTGTGAGAAAATTTTGTGAATCCACCAATACGTTTCCCATGACCCATATGAGGTTGCCTGCCTGTTTATCCCACGTGGAAAGGCACATCCGAGGACAAATAATCTGCAACTCAATCCCACACACAGCACATCCAGGGCTAATTCACATATCCTTGAGCAGCTGTTGCCTCACCAACAATTTACTGCATCAAAGCTGCTTATGATCATGCAGCTCTTCTGGCTAACCACCCTTTAAGAGTTACCACCAGCCCAGCAGCTCACAGGAGCAGTCCCTTGCTTGATCAGTATCAAAAGGAATGGGGTTATTGAAGATGTCCTTTACTCCTGGCGCACACTGACAAAGTGCAGAACGGAAAGGGCAAAGCTGGGAGATTCAGAGGGCTAAGCAGCAGGTAGAGAAAATCTGAGCAAGCTTTGGGATCACTGTTTTGGAGGTAGAGTGGCTGTGAAAGATCTGCTCTTTGCACATATACACCAGGCAGGGTAGCTGTCCCAACCAGCATGAGACACATCCTCCAAAGGATGTCTGGTGCATCCAGGGATGCTGGAAACCAAGCTGAGAAGAAGTTTCTCACATGAACATTCTTGCAAGATATAGCCAAGCCTATGACTTGTCAAATAAATTATTTTTAAAATAAATAACAGCACTTGAAAAAAATTACAGGTCAGATTTCTGTTCCCTAGTATATTGACACAATCTCACATAGAAAGTTAAAGATAAATCTACTGACAGACAAGGTTATAGCAGTCACACACGCAGCTATAAGAGAAGGATAGGAGATACCACAGAAAACAATAATTTATGTGCTCAAACACAGATAATTAAATGGGATATGGTACATGTCTCATAACAACAGTGAATGAACTGAACAGGTTCCTGAAAATCAATTAAATCATAGTCTTACTTTGAAGATTTAGAAAGGAACGAATATAACCTTTATTATGACATATAATTAAAATATTTAAGCCACCATTCATGTAAAAATCATCAGGTTGTCATATGAACCCACAGAAAATAATTATAATCTAAATATTTCCAATTCCAATTTAGGAAATTCAGAGTGAGATCTCTGTGTTTCTGAGAAGCTGCTTGCATTATGCAGACTACAGAAGAAAAGGGGGTTAGGCCATTCTGCAAGTTTACATCCTTGTTTAAAAACACCATCTCAAAAAATTACACAGAATCAAAGTTGACAGAACTTCTCACAGTTCCATTCCCCTAAATGAACAGATTTTTCTTAGTTTAATTATCCAAATAGGTATCTTAAATCAAAATGACACCCAAGCACATCTTTCTATCCGTCTCCTCTGTTCTTGACAGGACCAGCTCCAGCAGCATCTTACATGTTAGTAGCCTCCTCATCTTCCTGCTTCCAGGACTCTCTGATTAGTTTCCATGCTAAGCACCATAACCAGTAGGAAAAGGGAAAAACGAGACTTGCACATGTGCCTGCTTGCATATATGTGTTCACACACACCCCCCACCAGATAATATACATATAATTATATATAGAGAGAAATGTTTAATCTCTTATGCTATGCCAAAAAGTGAGGAATGGGTGCATTGATCTGAGCTGTTTATAACTTACAGTACTTCCAGTGAATTAATCATTGCTCTCTTCTTTTTCTTATCTTTATAAACTAAGTTTCTGGTGCAAAGTTTTTTGATTTTGTTGTTGTTGTTGTGGTGGTTTTTTTTGTTTTTTTTTGTGTGTGTGTTTTGTGTGTGTGTGTGTGTTAGCTGGCTATACATTTATAGTCTCTAATGATTTTTGGTGGCAATTCCCGTGCAAGAAACAGCCTTTCCCCTTGCTCACGACTCTCATTCCTGCTCTGCCCCATCCTTTTCTTTGTACTGACATGACTGTCATGTCACACAGGAAATAGTAAAAGGAACTGGGTGTCAGATTAAAATAGCACTAAAATGTGCAGAAAAGCAGAGGAATATTTTAATCTGAACTTGCTGCTTCACCTATTTTCCTACACCTCTTTAAAAACATTGGTATTAAAACAACTAGAGAGGTAGATGCAGGTCAGGAAAAAAAACAGCTGATGACAGAAACTCTTTAAACATCACTGCTGAAAAAGAAGAATGTGAAATGGCCTAGTTAAACTGTACCAAGTATTTATTTAGCTAGTTAAAGAAGTAATATAGAGAACAAGAGGTAAAGTCCTGTTTGCCATTAACTACAATGCAATATAAAGAGAGAGTTCAAGTCAATCTTTTGAGCGTGCCACTGTTTGAAATGTGTTCATTAAACAAAGGAACTGCAGGAACAGTAAGTACATTTCAAATAATTGTTCTTTCTAATGTAATTTTCCTGGGCAATTTTCATGTTTATGGTGAATTTATTCATTTTAAGGGCTGAAGGTTACTATTTTGCTCTACAGTTTTATAAATTATATGTTCTCACTACAGTGCAATTTTTTTTTTTTTTCTTGAAGGCTTTCCCCACTCCCCCAAAATATTGTTGCATGATAGAATTACCCACCTGTAACTAAGTAAAATTTTTTTTTTTTTGAGAAAATCAGTATTAAATTGTATTTCAAGATGAGAACACAATCTGCCCTTTAAAGAAGGATGAAAATAAATGTATGGGAAACTTTTGTCAGAGTACAAAGGTTTTCCTATAATCCTGGTCTACTAAGAAGATATTTTGCTGCTTCGTCAGTTTTCCATAATTCTTCAAGATTAATTATCAGTAAGAAAATACTGTTCAAATGCTGACACACTTTATTTCACAGTTAATTCATGATTATCCCAAATAAAGTTCTCAGAGTTTGGCTCCATCTAGAACAGGACTATTTGTCAATAATTACTTAGCTGTTTAAGCCTTACTTTTCAAAGTTTATATCTATATTTTGACACATTTTAAAATATCTAATACCCTCCTAGGAAGCTTCATAAGAGTGTTAGAATCCAAGGTAGCATCAAAGATGTGGCTTATGAATTTGGTGAATATTTTAATTACTTCATAATATGGAAAAAAATAATTTCCAGAATCATGGAAAACATAATTTTACAGGTTTGTGTATCAACTTTTAAAAATTGGAACACAAAAGCACTAGCATCAAATTCTAGTGAAATCTTTAAATTAGTGGTTTTCAGGCACTCATTTTGGTTGGAATTCTTCCAATGACCAAAATAGTTGCTAAAATTGTCTGATGTTTAGGAGCCTATAGGGTAATTCCTGTCAAAGGGAGGAATTGATAATCTTTAGAATATATTGTTCCAGACAGCCATGCTTATGAAGAAGTAATGCAAAATCAGCAGAATAAGAACAAAATACTCTCTTTGCACACATTTTCCTAATCTGGCCTTCCACTCAATTCTCTGTCCCAAGGAATTCTGCTTCTGAGCTCGCTCTTAGTGTCTTTCCTTGGCCACTGGTTTTCCTTTGCTAATGTATCTGATTAGGAAACAATATTCTAGAATCTGCACTAGTGACTGGTGTCTATATGGCTTAGTTTTTACTGGGCATTGCCATTTGGCTCAAGTATTGGTTTCTCTTTTTAAATAAGTCTGTTGATATCCAGAGGTTGGGATTGATGGTGTGAATGTCTTCTAGTTTAACATGAGGATGGTGAAGGTTCATAAATGTTTCATTCTGACTTTAAGTTCCTATTCATCTGGTTACAGCTCTCATGAAGGGTAGTGTCCTGTCCTTATTCAGACATGTCAAAAATTACACTTCCCTTTTCTGCTTCAAGGATCTGAGATGGGGATCCAAAGCTATCTTAAGAGTTTCATATTGTCACGTATCACAGTATGTTCAAAGCTCTTGGGTTTAGAAATCAGCTTTCACTGTCATTAAAGAACAAATGGGCATGAGGAAGGCAATACCCAGAGTCTGAATTTTTCTTTTTGCCATTGTTGCTTGGAGTTGGAAATATGGCTAAGCCTAAAGCGTTATTCTAATGTTACCTGGCAAATTATATTAAAAATGTTATTGTCTTTTTTATTTTTGGAACCTGCATGATGACAGCATTAGTTTTCATTCCAGATTACATCTAAAGAAAGAAATAGAAAAAGGAAGACAGATTTCCTAACAAGAAATATCTGTTTATCATCAGTTGCCAAGAAACTGTGCAGTAGTTTATAGAAACAGAGCACTTTTTTCTATGGCTTGGCAGTCCAGACCATTGTGGGAATTTATGAAATTTGTAAAATTCCTGCTTTGGAAATAAAAAATTTGGTTTAATTTATTGAATACTAAAGGTATACACAGAAATAATTTTTCAGATTAAAATCCTTAAAGAGGCATTAATGGAATAATGCGACCAGCAATTGTTTTCATATCTCTAACATTCCTTCTCCATTCATACAGCTCACAGTCTGTCAGCTGTGAGCTTATTTGCTTCTATACTATATATATATATATATATATTCTGTAAGGAACAAGAGATAGCCCTTCCAGTACTGTGATCAGCCATGTGTTATTAACTAACCACAGATTAAAGTCATTACTGATACTTATGTATATAATATTCCGGAGCAATATTTAGAAAACATTTGTTTCTATAGGAGTTTTGTAAATATGAGCCCAGATTAACTCTAAAGTATAATCAGTTTATTGAACTCCATGCAATAATTGGCTCAAGAAAATCCTTCACCACAAAAATGTGCAGTTTAGAAGAGCAAGATCTGAATACAGATCAGCAGTTCTCCTGGTATTTTCAGTAACCAAACTATCTGACTATAGAAATAAAGAGGAAGAATACAGAGTCAAGATCTTTTCATTCTGGCAGTGTAATCACACTGAAATCCCAGTAAGTACCATAGTTAATCAAAGGAGCAGGCTCCATTACAAGTATTAATTGTAATTTAAAGTACCCTGCAATGAAATAAAGAGTTAATTTTCACTATCTTTCCAAACCTTGCTGTGCCACTGGAAAAAGTTATGTACCTGCAGATTCAATAGCTAAAACCATTTAAAGAATTGCAGTTAAGGGTGTTCTGAAACTGTTCTGACATATTTGATGAAAAAATAACAAAAACCTTATTTTCTCTATAATTATTTGAGCCTACTAATATAAACATAATATTAAAAAAACCCCTTTTGTTCTCCTAGCAACTTTATTTGTTGTCATAGATGATACACAAGAAACAAAACCAGATAAATATCAGTGCCTAAGCAATGTTCCCAGGAGCAAGTGGATTGCATGAGTGGATGTAAGTTTAGCAGAAGGATTGAAAAATTGTCGCTTGCCCCCTTCATGTCCTGAGGTAATTCCTATCTCCTCTAATCAAAGGGCTCACTTACTCTGGCTAAGTCAGATTCAGAGTTGCTCCTATTCACTCAGTCTGCTTACCCTTTAACTTACCACACAGTTTTCATTATCAGTAAAAATGGATATTGGTTTTACATGAAAAATTTGCATCCCTGAAAACATTCTTCTGCTGAATCACACCTTTATTCATTCAGAATTTTGCTACAGATGCTCTTAAATTCTGCAATTGAGAACTGCAGGATAATGGCAAGGATCTGCAAGTCAATATTCAAGATTTGGAAGGGGCTGAGCTGCTAGTGATATCTTACTATTCTTTTTCAAAACATTCTTTCATTTACTGCATTCATCATTTGCAAAATAGGATAACAACCTCTGCCCCAAGACTGATGTATGGGAAGATTTCAGTGTTTTTCCTGTAGCTGATTCTCAATAGCAATCCTACACAGAAACACCGAAGTCCCCTCTTGGTGAGAAATTCTTTCAGCCTGGGTATGCTTAGACCTCCTGCATAACAACAGATACGTGGAGCATGCAAAATATCTCAGAAAACGTAGGTCAAAGCAACACTTTTCCTGTGTGTCCAAGACACATGTGACTATCACAGATGCCATGGACATGCTGCTGATGTTCCCAGACTGTTATTTCTGTTGTCAAGAGCCTAGTGAGATATGACACAAGTGATGGATCCCTAGTTAATGTAACAAATGAAGCAAACATCATATTCTCTGATCAAAATTCTGGGGCCCAAATTTTCAAGCTTTTCACAAAGTTGTAATTAGGACTATAATTCCCAAAGCATATGCCAGTTTTTAATAAAAAGTAAAGTTCTTAGCTTTCCAAGCATATCAGGCAATATATCCATATATGTCCATAGGTAAGAAATATATTAGTCCAGAAAAACTTATCCTAGTAATAGGTATTTGGAAATGGTTCTCATAGTGGCCTAATGATGTCATCTCTCAACGGAGGCTCAGAATAAACTCTCCACTTTTCTCATGCTATATGCAATTGCAAACAGATGAGGATGTCTCCTGATCTGTCTTTCTAGGAGCCTTTTGAGACAGAAAATTACTGTCCAACTTGTTTAATGATAACAGACAGCAGCTAAAGAACAGATATCATACAGGAGGTATATTGATCATTTTTGAGCAAATCAGCCATCTCCAGAAACTTAGAGAAAGCCAAATGGCACATATGCAAACCCAAAAGTATAATACCACAGATAACAGTACAGCAAAAATCCTCAGCTACTCAAGTTGTTCTAGACTGAAGAGATCTATTTTTACTCCTTTAATATCTATCATCTTGACATCTAAAGACCATATATAAAAATACAGTCTTTAGACTTTTTTAACAGTATGTCAGTATAGGCTGTTTGCTGCTCTTCTCACAGTATGTGTTTTAAGAGTTCGAGTCCATTGGTTTAACTTCTGAAAGGAGCAGAGGAGAGAAAGCCAAACCACAAGATGGATTTTCACTTTGTTCTGTTTATTTCTAGTAAAAAGCAAATGGCAGAAATAAAATGTGCCAGGCCCAGTCCCTTTGAAGTTCTTACAGGAAGTTGATATACATCCTCACAAACTCTCACATCCCTCACAAAACAGGGAGAACAAGTGAATAAGGGGAGCTATGGGCTGGGCAGCTTAATACCACATCTGTCCTTAGCTGCTAAAACATCGCAAGAGGCTATAGATGGTCAAGGAGTCTGAAGCTGTTCTGAATTATGCCTGGGACTCATTCCAGAAAAGGAACTGCAGAAGTGACATAAACTGTCTTTCTCTTTCCCATCTATGCCAAGGATTCCTCTGTTGCAGGCTTATTCCTATAGGGACTCCCTGAAGAATTCCAGGCACAGAAACACATGATGTTATAAAGGAGAGACATTGTTATCCCTTATAGAAGCATCAGACCACACGGTCCTCACTGCTTTCTGGAGTAACACACTTCTGGAGGAATACACTTAAGAACACTATTTCTGAAATGAACATTGCACACTTACAAATAAGACCAATAGAAAACAGAACTAATGAGAGAAAATTCAGCATTTAGCTAAATTTTTGTTTGTCAGTGGAAACTATTGTGGAACACTAAGAATATTCTTACATTACAAAAACAGAGATGAAAAAGCAGTACTGTGATACTACCCCTCTGAACAGTAAAGATTTGAAGACCAACCTTGAATTAAATTTTACTCAGTGGAGTCAGAATAAAGTGTAGAGAACTTCAGAATGTTCCCAGCTCTCTTTTCTCCTCAGCAGTCAAATGTGCTTGAACTACCAATACTGCTGCACATTCTAGAAAAAGACCACTAGAAAAAGACCAAAATGACTAAACCATCTTTGGAGAAAAAAATAACCTGTAAAAGGAAATTGTCCTCCATACTGTCATACGCATTCTTTTAACACATATATTGGCAATCTTTTGTCTTACTACTGGTTATTTATCATAGGAATATAGTCTCTCTCTGATTTTCTCTAATTTCCATCTTTAATTATTAGGTGACATTCTCTCTGCTTCTGTACTGACCACGAAGAACCTCAAAAGTATTTTCCTTTATATTTTTGTAAATATTTTGGAAATGAAGCCTGATCAGTATATTTTATTTATCAGGTATAAAGTACTTCATTTAGACAACATTATTGAAGTGCCTACCATGAACTTTAAAGCAGTTGGGAGTTTAACTGATTCCTAGATGTGCAAGGAAAGTAGAGCAGATAAAAAATGACAGAGATGTTGCAGATGCAAATGAAAATGTTACAACAAAACATCTGGGGAGAATACTGTAGATGTTTACATTTTCCCAACATGCTTACATTGTTTCTTCCATATTTTCCAGGCAAAACTCACCTGGTTTTGCTCAAGGCCTGGAATGCAGTGAATTGTGTACAGCACCTAATATTTATTCATGGCATTGTCAAGAACATCTTTGCAGCTCCTGCCAAAGTCTGTCATTGAATGTGTTTGTTCAGCTGCATGGCAAATACATAACACACAGTCATCATTTTTACTTCGTCACCTACTCAATATTTTTCTTCTCCGATTAAATTAACTCATAAATACTGTGCTTTTCATGCCAGAAAAAATCCTACTACATCCATTGAACTAACAGCCATTTGTACATTTTTATGTTCTTGAACATTTAGATACTTCAATAATAAGTCCTTAAACAATGGAAAAGCCAAATGCTCTAATTTACCTGGGACTCTGGAAACTTTAATCTAAATTCCAAAATATTATATATTCAGGCAAAACTTTCTGCTAAGCTAAATTTCATCATTATTAGCTATGAACTGTAGAAAGCTGCATAGGAATAGAGAAAAAACAAGTAAAGGATAGAAAAGGATTTGGTAAAAAAAAAAAAAATTAACACCAATCTGTATTTCCATAGGAGAAGATTGACTGCAGCACAGGTGACAAAGAATAATATCAGTTAGTGTGAGTAAAACCAGAGCATAGCAGGAATTCTTGCTAGACACTTCAGCCCCTAATCCAGTGGTGTATCACCTGGGTTGCTACTGCTACCCATGGTAGGTAAAGCATGGATACTCTCCTGCACTGTAAACACATCTCCTACCTTGGATCACACAGAAACCGCAGCTTACAGACATTTGACTTTGTATCCTGGAATCACTGGAAAATAAGACTCCCCTGGGAAGTTTCTGCCCTCTCTCTAGGCATGTTTAATTTATGAGACATGTTCCTCTTAAACGCATTCTTAAACATTTTCAGTGATGAAGACTTCACAGACCTCTCAAAAAAATCCATTTTGCCATCTTTAGAGTCAGAAAGCTTTTTCCTAAGGCCTAATTTGGATTTGCTAGAGCAAATTTGTTCTATCTACCAGAAAGAACAAATAATTCCTGTAAAAGGCTGTTGCAAATAAAATCAAAGGCTGTTCTCATGGCCCATCAGTCTTCTTTATTCTAGAGAAAGAAATACAATACACCTCTTCCAATTTTTCATACATGTCATGTTGTCGTGACCTGGTTATTCTCCCTTGGACTCCAAGTACTTTGTGTCTTTCTAGGAGTTTGGTGCCTCAAAACCTGACAAAATACACCATCTCTGGCCTTAAACAGTCCTGAGGTGATTGTTCAAGACAATGTCATGCAACATGGTGTCAAACAGTAAGAATATCTGTGACCTATCACTTTTCCACTGGTGGCCAGTTACCCTGTTTTAAAAGGAAGGGAAGTTGATTCAACATGATTAGTTACTAATTCCTATTCATCAAGTGGATGAATTTCACAGATTCATAGTGGCTGCTGCTTATTTCATTCTCTCTTTTGGGGCTTCTAAATTCATTATGAATGACAGAAAAAAATCTTTGGTTAAATATGCATATTGCTAGCCAGAATTCCTTTGCTCTTCCTCTCCCTTTCTGAAGAACTGGTATTACATTTGACTTTTTACAATTTTTCTCATTGGTCTTCTCTGTGTCCTCCAAACAACTGCTAGCAAATCTGAGGTGGCCATGATGAACTTCATTCTGGGATAATTAAGATGCGTGTCAAAAAAATTAAGAACATTTGTCTTGCCCTTATTTTATTCTAGATGGAGGTTTTGCCCTTTTTAGCTAGTGTTAATTACACTAGCCAGCTGTTACAGTTGATGCATTTATTACAGTCTGATCCAATAAAAGGTACAAAATATTTCAGTTGTCACAGCACAATATATTCCTCTTTCTCCTGAGCTGACTTCTCAGTTGTGTAACTTCAGAGTTTATCTTGCTGAAGACTATTGTTTTGCTGCTTTACCTTCTCTTTCTATGCATTGTGAGTTCTGTTTATCACAATCACATCACACACGCGATGTTGCCCTTGATGTTCTGCGATGGAAGCGTGTCATACTTTATGTACCTTCCTCAGACTTCAGTTTCTTACCATTCACAGAGAGGAAAGTATTGAATATTTGTTCAGGTCCTTTCAATGTCCATGAAAATCAGAAACAAACACGACCTGACTGACTGAAATGGGAACTTAGAAGCCCTCAGAATTAACTGCCTGACAGTGAAGTCCCTTCTTTGTCTCCCTGAGACACTACACCTTTCAGGGTTTTCAAGAGCCCAGGCACAGTCACAATGTTCACCCCGATCCCTCGGCACAGCATTTAGGAAGGCAGCTTGCAAATGTGGCAGAAGAGAGTGATGTAGAATAGGCCCCCAACCAGCAAATTGAGAAAGATGAATTGTGACTTAGCTAGTCCTGGCTTAGAGGTCTAGTTCAGTTATAGGGCTGAAAAGATGTCTGACAAGAATAATTTCTCTTAAAAAAAACCCCAAACCAAACCACAACTAAAAGAAGTCTGGCTCTGAATTCAAAGCCATACATAAAGAAAGACTCTGAAGATAAACTGAATCTGGATTAAAATCATCCTGGTCTTCACTGAACTTTAAACACAGTCCCTACATTTTCCTTATTCAGTACAACTGTGCTAGGAAATATGAATTCCCTACTGTCTTTGCTGTCCTTACTTCAAAGCATAGATATTGTCCAACCTGAGAGGATGCCTGGAGCCTGTTCAGCAAGTCAAACAATCCTGAAGTTTACCTTTTGCCAATGGATAGACAGTAAGTTGAATATCTGAGGAAGTCTCTTAAAAACTGCAAAACACCCTCTAGGAAGAAAAAATAATTCTTTTAGAAGAATAATTTTCCTTCAGCTTTTCCTTTTAACTAGCATCAACCAAGAATTTGCTGACCAATGTGTTCCACAGCATGTCTTTACCATCAGCTCAATAGTTAAAGCACATAGAGTACAGACCCTTAGAAGATTCTTCTACTTAATTATAAAATAATCTTCCAGATTTAGTGCTTTGTAGTAGACCTTAACTGTGAGATTGCTTATGTGTTTCTTCTTTATCATCATGCATATGCTTTGAGCTCCATTTTAGACATCAGAGCACATGATATTCTTCCTTGCTTTTAACCTGTTTCTCCTTCCTATCTATATCCTTTACATTAATATTCCAGCCATCTGAATTCTCCCACCAAGTCTCTGTTACACCAATTCAGCTGTAATCATAATCAGTTATTTTTAGTTTTTATTGTTTATTATTTATATTTTTTCCATGAGTATGATTGTTAAAGATACTCATGACTGACGTGCTGCTTTGTTTCTTATCCTTGTGACTTAATTATGAATAAACATCGCTCTGTTACATATAGGGGTTTTTTTTTGACCCTTGTGCAATTGGTGATGTTTATTTTAGTATATGGGATTTTGCTAGCTCTACCCTTAACTCTTAGATTAAAGCTATTCTTTCCAGGTTAACAAATGACTGTTCAAAGATGTTTTTCTTCTTTTATCATGGTCTTCATATTTGCCCAGGAACTTACAGGCTATCACTAATAACCAAGGTAAACTAACACCCTTCCAGTGTCTTATCATCTTCAGGCTGTGGCTTGACAGTCAAACAGGAGGTTTCACAGTAGTCCCACCTGAGTTTCTGATCACCATAGCTCTGCCCCCTTTCTGCAGATCTCTTGATCTGCCCAGCATTGCTCTGTGATGGGAGAGGAGGATGCAATAGAGATCAATGAGGCAGATGAGTTGCAGAAATAGTAGCACTTTGACCCAGATTTCTGGGAAGCAGTATATCTTTAGGGACAGTCAGGAGAAGTGACACTGTTGTGAAGGTGATGAGACTTATTTGCCACCTACTTTTTTCTCCTTTCGGGAAAGTGGCTGCCTGTCCATGAACCTCACAGCTCTTGATGTTTTGGCTTTTCCTTCATTACCACTGAGGCACTCAATCTTACTGTGGTCAGAGCAGGTCTTTTCTCAGTGTTAGCAGGTGGCTGGCATGGGGTCGGATGCTTTGCCTACAAAATGCAATAGACTAGACATTCCCTCCTTCAGTACTGGGCATCACCTAATCTAATTTACATTATCTATTTGTCTACTGTCTTCAGCAGTGAATGTACGTATCCTGTTTCATGATAACAGATACATCTCTGCCTGACCACTTGCAGCGCTCTTCCCTGCTTCATAAGAGATTTTACTAGCAACCACAATCCAAACCAGATGTCCTTTCCTACCCAGCCTTCTTTGGAAGGGAATGTAGGTCACACTCCCTACAAATCAAATGCAGGACCAGAGCCAAGGCACACAGGATCAGGTCCCCATCTGGGCACAGCATTCAGTTTCCTAATTGTTTGTACAAACTAGGATGCTGTATGTATAATGAGCTACATTATTTGCTGCACTTCAGCAAAGTATAGTAGAAAACTTGTCGTTTCAGGGTGGAAGGGAAGAGAGGGAGAAAGAGCAAGACAGAGGCAGCATTAAACCATGTATGTGCCTCTGGGGGATGCTTCAAGAGCCTGAGTAACTAAGCTATGGTGCACCCTGAGGTGTTAACAGGCTGCTGCAAAGCCAACAGTAACTGAAAATCCATATAATTAGGCAATGGAAACACTCCTCTAGTCTCAACACAGTCCCATGCCAGTCAGAAGCTTTTTCTTTAGTTGCTGAGCGGGAGGAATGTTACCCTGCCTAGATCTATTAAGCTGCTCCTTAGACCTCTGTAGCTGGAGTACAGGAACCACAGCCCAGGTAAGAATGTGTGCTTTTTCCCACAGAACACTGACAATCTCTTTATCAAAGATGGAATAGTCTCTTTGATAGCCAGAAAATGGCTATCACCTGGCCAAAATGTTGGCTGGATGGATATGTTCCTACAACCTGAGCAGCATTCTTGACATGTGGCAGCCATGCTTTCTGTCCCATAATGGGAGGCAGTTTTCTTGCCATATGAAAACTGGAGGTGACTATTCAGTTGCCAGAGATAGGGCAGAAAACTAATAGGGGAAGAGCAGGTCCTATATCGCATTCTCTTTGAAGTTTTATTACAACAGAACTTCCTTCTGAATATTAGATTGGCTGCAGCAGAAGTGCTGCATTTCAGTGGGCCTCTGTCACACACCCTCTGATGAACATTAACAGGTAGGCTTGGGAAAAACCTCTCCACTCCAGAACACACTACGGTCTGCTAAATAACCAGAGACTTGCCTCTGTTAAGTGTTGTACATACTGGAAAAGGAAGCCTTTTGTTACAGGTTTTACAGCTATTATTTGCTTTAGGTTTTGTTTTGTTTTCAAAGAAAGGAAAATGAATTTAACAAGTAGGTTTCACATTTTTACAAGATATATTGATAGTTTTTGTGCAGTCATTCTCATGTCTTTACATTATAGCACCCATTTAAATTACCCTGCTAGTCCACAGTGGTGGAAAATGTGGTGAGTACATATGGAACCCTTAACTTGCCTTTGCAACTATTTGAAGCATTTAGGAATCCATCAGCCAGGAAAGAGAGCAACATATTGCAAGTACCATATGGGCATTAAATGTGAACTTGTCAAAGGAAGAAAGAAAAAAACATTTTTTACATACCTCATGGCCTGTATTTTTTTTTTTTTTTTCAGAATATGTTTGGGGTTTTTTTTGTTTTGTTTTGTTTTTTTTCTTGCCATGTTTTGTTTTTAAATACTCATTACAAGCCAAGGAAATATCCAGGTTAGTAAAAAACCTTAGCTGGTTTATGGTATTCTTCAATGATTACTTAATACATTTGTCTCATCTGCTTTCCTTGTTGTGTGAAAACACACTGAGGAAACGTGTAAATGCAGTGAATTGTTCCCAACTCTTTTATTCACCTTTCAGCATGCTAGTTCCTTCCCTTGGCATTGATATCATTATGCATTTGTCAAAGATAGACTGTCACTTTAGAGCTTCTATTATGTGCAAGATTTGGCAGCACATTTTACCTTTGGGATTTGCTTATATCCTTTGCATGTTATTGTACTGCTTTGGCATTCAGTAAATTCAGTACACCCATTTCTTTGATGTTCATTCCAGCCCCTAAATGTGGAAACAATGACTGAAATTTTGGATCAAAGCATCCCATAGATGGCAGGCAACATAATTTTGTGATAATTTACATGAACAGAAAGAAATCCCATAGCTAGAATCTAGGCTTGTAACTCTTCCACAGTTTATGTACTCTAACATTCAAGAAAAAGAAAAAGAAAAAAAAAAGAAAAAGAAAAAGGGAATAAAGAACACAGAGGTCCACTTGAATTCATAACAATGTGCAATTTCTTAATATAATTAAACTTTTTTCCAGTATCAAATGTACTTTCTCATAGAAGTATAAGGATTCAGAGGTTAAGAACTGATTGAACAAGGACTGACAATACCAACCTCATACTTGTTCTAGAGTTTAGGAAAAAAACAACCTTCCCATTTTCTATTGTTTCCTAAACTACAGTGGCAAGTGCAAATACAGTACCAAATCAAGTTAAATGCAAGATATCATCTGTGATTTAAAACAAAAGAAGTAAAAATACTTTAAAAAGCAGATCTAAACTAGCATTTCAGTTTGTATTTGAGGTGAAAATGAAATGGTTTGGTCTAATTGGTAGTAAATTAGGTGCCCCTGACAAGGAGTAAACCCGAAGTCCTCACTGTTGATGTGGGCAGATAAAGCTGTGTAGAGGAACTGAAACACTTGGGATTTCTGGTACTTAATTTTATTTAAGAATAAGTTAATTTAAATTAGATTAACCAAAATCTATTATAAAATATGAGATCTTTTTTGCAGTGAAGGTTCATGCAAGTGCTAGGACAGGTACTGGGGAATATTACAATATTAGAGTAATTTTTTAATACACAGGTTTTGGCATCTCCTGTCTTGTTATGTGAGTGCAGCATTGGTACAGTTTGCTTGGCCAGTAATCCCGTACCCACTGGTATGTGGAATTGCCCCAAACCTCATTTTCAAACTGGGCTTTAAGAGGCAATTTTTTTCCTGCCAGCTATATGCAACAGTGCCATCCAGTGGCAGCTCAGCCTACTCACGTTCGTGAAATCCCTGGGAATAAAAAAAAATTACTATTAAAAATAAAATAAATAAACAGTTATTTATGTACTTATTTATTTTTCTGGAAGGTAGAAAGCTGTGTTTAGATTAAATGTTAACTACAGAGCATCAGGGTAACACATCCCGAGTTGTTAGAAATCCTCTCGTATCCATGGACAGATTTTAACCATACAAACCAGTGGCTTTTCTGTTTGGTGGGTGGGTGTGCAGGGGTTGGGGCAGTGCCCCGGGTGGAGGAGAGCACTGAGCTCCAGGCTTGGAGGCTTTTAGAGACCACAATGCTGCACAGGGCTGGTACTAGATGATGCTTCATCTGAAGTGTGAACCCCCCTCTGAAGCAAGTCTCTGTGACTAATCTTGGCATCAATTGCCATGTAGGTCTGCTGGTTTAGGGCCCTAAAGTCCCACCCCTCCTTGTCCTGTATGGCACTGAATTTCTTTCAAGTGATAGCAACAGCTGTACTTTGTACTAAGATAATGCTCTTAATTGCCACATTTAAAACTCTTCTGCTTCATATTTTTATGCAAATAAACATCCCCAGCCCAATATATATGTAAGCACTGTATATAGAACTATACAGAATAAAGTATTTCCATAGTAATTCACAGGATGTCAGGGGTTGGAAGGGACCTTGGAAATCTTCAAGTCCAACCCCCCTGCCTGAGCAGTATCATACAATCCAGCACAGGTCACACAGGAACGCAGCCAGGTGGGTCTTGAAAATCTCCAGAGAAGGAGACTCCACAAC
>JANIJG010012781.1:53262-93573 GCA_024611175.1 Megaceryle torquata | reverse complement strand
TTGGAGCCGAGGTGTTTCATTCAGCCACCGGTGATCCCCATCACTGCCTACGGTGGTCACTGCAACCAGCTCTGCTGAGCCCTGGGGAAGGTAACTGCACTCCTTTGTTTCCTCTGTGCATAGCTTTTGAAAAGGAGGCAGCATATAGGGAAGAGGGATGGGATGGAACAACCATTGGGGATTTTGTTTGTTTTTCTGTTTCTTCCAGGCTGTCAGATTAACTAGCAGAATGAATTCGCTCTTTTGTTTTTTAGTTGTTTGTTGTTTTTTTTGTTTGTTTGTTTGTTTTTTGGTTTTTTTTGTAGAAGAAAAGCCTTGTGACTCTACAAATACACTGGTTCCTACAGGGGAGGGAGCAGCAAGCATGTCGCTTGGACATTCAACATACTTTGTGTGTTTTAAAAATCCTTTGTGCCAGAAAAGTGCAGAACCCCAAATGCATCACCCACCATGATGTTGCACCAGCAAAGTCTGCCTTAGTTCCAGAAGAATCACCCATGCCAGCCCAGAGGAGCTCCTTGCCTCTACTGTTCCCTTTCCTACTCTCCAGGCTGTAGCCACAAGCACATGCCTCAGTTTGGATACAGATCTCTACTGCATGTTTGTCCATGAGGAAGCCATACAAGATCATCATCTGCCACTATCTGGTACTCAATGGTAATGAGATGATTAAAACCTTAGATTGTTACTCTCATTACCAAATTCAAAGCTTTAGACTTCAGTTTAAAGGGTCTTGAATCCCCATTTCTTATTCTCTGAAGCATGCTTACCTGTTTTCAAACCTGTGAAGTCATCCACTGTGGGGGATGCTCTACGCTGTCCTGAGGGATTAAACATGAAACAGCTTGCTTCCAGCCTTTGAGAGTTTCCCCCCCACCCCCGCCCTACTCCTTGCCATGCCAGAGGATGGTTTCCTTACTCCCATGCTGCAAACACCTTCTTCCCTCCTGGTTGTGGGCAGGCATCCCTCCAAGCTGTTTCCTTCTCACTTTGGCAGGTCTTCTAACACGAGTACTGGGGCAAATGACATGTGGGGACATGAACCTCTGCCTTTTTTTTTTTTTTTTTCTTCTTCCCTATAACTACCTCGTCCAATGGAAACTTTGCTGTTTTCTGGTAAGCCCCCTGGTGAGTGTCACCATCTTGGCCTGTATCGCTCTACAGAAGTATTTACTGAACTGCAGTGGGAGTTTGAGTCTGTAGTTCAGGGCTTAGAGTGCCTAGTGACACTTAGAGTCTGCATCCACATGTCTGCTCCAAGGCCAAGAGTGGGAATCGGACTCAGATTTTCTGTAACTCCCTTGTGTATCCAGATAAATATTATCCTGAGGATGTGTCCTTTTTTTTTTTTTTCCCACAAAGGAACTACTAAATTTCTTATCTTTCCCATAATGCAAAGCTGGAAGAAGACTGAAATTGTAAAGTTTCAGAGGACAGACAGGTGGGTGACCTGTTTCATAAGTATTAGTAGGTGACCTCTTCTTCAAGCATTGGGACTATTGCCTGGCACTTGTCTCTTTATTTGGCCCTTGCACTCTGTGTTTTCTTCCTTCTGGTATCAGGAGAACCCAAAAACCTTTAAAAAAATCCACTGGTGAATTTTGACATGGTTAATATGGAAACAAGCACACACTTTTAACAGTAGAACTGCTGAATGAGAGAAGCTTCAAAGGTTTTGGTGAAAGTTCTGTTACTTGGAGCCTTTAAATCCAGATGAGCTAACTTCCCAAAAGATAAGCTCTTACACACCATCAATTTACTGCATTTGATTCAGCTATTACTGATACAATTCTGTGACTTGTTTGAGGCAAAACATCAAATTAAATAATTCTAAATGTTATTTCTGGACTTAACTCTCTCAATGACATCTGAAGTTCACCTTTTCGAGACATTCTTCAGTGAGTGCACTGCCTGGCATGTGGTAATTTCTTCGATGTTTCTTCTTCAAGTTCCTCTAGAGGACTTCATCAGGGAGGTTCATGGGGAGTCTCAGAGAGCACCCTAACACCTGGTGTGAAGATTGGGAGCAACAGCATGACTGGATGGAAATGCTACAAGGGTGAGCAAAGACCAAACTCCACCCTGCTGCCACTCTGCTGCTCTGGAGTGAAAAGAGTGGAAGAGGTAAACGAGGACAGCACAAAAAAGCGATAATAGCTCATTAAGAAAGCCTTGATATTCTGCTGCTGTTTTCCTCCTGGAAGAGAATGGGTTTAGATAATCACCAAAACATGTCCTGTGGCAAAACCCAATCCTTACCACCTCCGAGTCTGTTTAGAAGATGATACGTTTTTGGCAAGAGCTTCAATAGCCACTGAAATGCCCATTGCATGTTAACGATCTAACCGATAAGTTATAGGGGTTCCTATTTTTATTATTATTATTCATTGAAGTACACTGACAAAGCTGCAAACACATGTTTCTGCTGCTAAAGCTTAGTCTTATCAGAGTTTGAAAATGTGGAAAATCAATTACATGCTTTGAATTACTCCCTTTATTGCTATAAAAGAATTTCTTCATTCTTTCAGGGTAGCGTACACTTGGTAACATCTACCGCTAACAGGCTGTTAGGACTTTCTGCTAAATGAATACACTACAAGTAAACTAAACAGGAGGCTGGTGGAATGCTAAACATCCACTTTCTCTTCTGTTGTGGCTGCTCTGCAGCTTGGGAACCCTCAGCTTTGTTGCTACAACATCTGGACAACATTTGGGGCTGTCTCTCAAGTGCACGGGTGTGCACCTCCAGTGAATTTTAACTTTCAACATCTCTCTGCCTCTAATCTATATTTAATGTTTCATGACTAGTAGTCAAAGAAACTTCAGCTAAATATCAGGTTGGAATGAAAATGATCCTTGGGAAAACACTAATTTTCAACATTCACTGGCAAAGTATCTGTGACAAGAGACATTCCCTGGAGATTTGTAGCCCATTCTCTCACAGTAATAATAATTAAGACTCGTGATTACTGTGCCCACATAATCAAAGATCGCTTCATAAAATGTACTCCCTAAAGGGACGAATTCCCTGCTCCTAACTGGATGTCAGTCAGAGGGATCAGCACCCCCAGGGATCTGGAGTCTTTGCTTGCCCTTTTCATTACCGTGTTGTTAGCATTGTGTTACTTCATATTCTTCTCAATGCAAATGAGTAGGTAATCATGTGTAAATCGTGCCCTCCAGAAGGCACATGTGGTGAGTTTTTTTCCCCAAATCTACCACAGGGATTTCTCACATGGAACATAATTACATCTCTGCCATATGGGCTCATTTATATTCTATTACAGGTTAAGCTAATACGACTCAGAAATATGCTAAAAATACCTCAAAGTATTTTGAGCACTGTCAAAACACTTGTCATTTCTTGCTTGCCTGTTTGATTGTGAATGGCTTTATATTTATTTAGAGACCTGCAATGCCAAGTTACTTCAGAAAAACAAAATCAGGCCAGTTCTGTGTTGCCCAATCTCCAAAAAATACTTTAAATTCCCTCCTGTGACATCCTCTTTTGGTAATGGCAAATAGATCAGTGAACAATGAAACTGAAAAACCTCTAAGACACATTTACCTGCAGCAATACCTCTGTGGGTTTTATGTTTCTCAGAGCGAGAGGAATATGCATTTCAGTTGTGTACCTTTGACATCATTAGACTAGATCAGGTCTGCATTTGAAGTAATTACTTTGTCCTGACAAAGATATACTTTAACTTCAGCCATAATAAAAGTACAAACCTCTTGACCCACAAAAGAAGGGCTATTGTGGAAATAACTGTTGCCTAAAAAATGATGGCAAAATAAGAATAGTTCAGTGGTGAGTACTATAAATAAATACTTAAAACTGAAGCAACTAAAGATTATACGACTTTTTTTTTTTTTTTTTCCCAGAATTGTGATACTACATAATAGTAAGATTTTAATTGAAAAGATTTATTATTACTTCACTGATTTCTAAACTAATGCCACTAACATCTATGGATAAAATCTGGTAATTGATCTTATTTTGTTCTTTTTTAAAAAATATATTAAATATTTCACCCTTTGAAAACCAACCAGGTTTCCTTTAATCCACTAGCCAGGAAGAAAACACATAAAAAGTAATACACAGGTAGGAGGATTAGGCCATAAAATGGGAATGGACTGCACTGGACCTGCATTGGACTTCAGATGATGCATTGCAAAAGCAGTGACTGAACTTCATTCCAAGGAGATGCTTACTAGAAATTGGACTGGGGTTTTGAAAGCAGCAACTGTATGTTTGCTATAACCAGGTGATAAAATTCAGTCCTGCTTTATAAATCCCTTTGAGGTTTTCAGTGATAGAAAACTCTATGTATATATAAAATTAATTCTATAACTATGAAATTAATTTTGATACCTTTCTAGAACTGGCTAGTATTTTTCAGATTGTTGCTAGGAAGTGTTTGGTTTTTTGTTTTGTCTTTTTATTGTACCATAGAATGATCCACATTTTAGATTATTCAGCATTTGAACACTAAGCCAAATCTTTCCTGAATGCTTTTTGCATGTTTTCAGAGAACAATAATCATTGCTAACACATCGTGCTCAGATGTTTGTGCAATAAAGTACATACGCAGCTAAGATAAAGTCCATGAAAAGTCCCCTTGAAGTCTGACACTTATTTTTCTGAGTTGAAGCCTAGAAGTTATGATGTCTGTAATTGCACAATAGCAGTATACTCACAGGAGAGAATTTCCTTGGTTATCTTCTTCTCAAAAGACAGTTATGAAAATAATCTGTAACAATGGGTTTTTTGATCAGAGCTGTGCACTGGCCATTGCTGTATAAGGAGAGCAGGCCGTTCAACTGCATGTTCAGTGTAGAAGCAAAAATATATCAGGCCAGCTATGAGTTTATTAGCTGAGAAAAGTATTTTTCCAGCCTTCATTATTCCTGAAGCAGTATAAAGGACACTAGAGTGATTTCATACATCAGGGAGGCATAAAAAGCAAAGAGTGATCTCCTGGGCTGTGGAACAAAGAGAAACAAACTTCAAATCTCAGAGCTAACTCTATTAAATAATGTTTTAATTCAGCTGTCATAGCCATTTGATTAAAGAACCTGCTGCAGTTTCTATAGCCATGATTGTGTAAAAGCGTCCTATGCCTTTGGAAAAACAACTACCCCCTTTTGTGCACAAAAGGGAGTCTTTTACTCGACATCTTCACAGCTTGCTTCCTTTTTCTTCAGGCGAGGTTTTTCATTTTCATTCCACAGTTTCATTTAATATAAAAGTACGGTCATTGTGGATACTGCACAGAGAGATCACTGCATGCCAGTCCTGGCTTTATGCTCTTCCCTGGGCATCCAGCATTGCCTATTGCTGCAGTCAGGTCACAGTGGTAGCATGAGCTGATAGCTGTCCTGATGTCCCCATGTCACACTGGAGCATGGGCAGAGGCAGCAAAGAAGGGCAGGCTAAACAGGTAACAGTATTCTCAAATACTCAAGACAACAACCATTCCAAGAGAGAGGATAACTGTTAATGTGCCCTCCTAGAGTTCTCCTTTACTAAATGCATGCAGGAGGTTGCAACTGGGAGATATTTGTATTGCATATATATCAGCCCTACGTCAGTATTTTCCTCTAAGTGGAGGGCAGCCATGAATTTTAAAAAAATGCCTAGTTGGCACTGCATGTGTGTGCTCGGTTGTGTGTTCTGGGTGAGGCGTTTATTTGTGGTCAGCTCCTGGATGGAAAGATCTGATCTGTGCTGGAAATGGATTAATTTCATCATGTATATGGTTTGCAGGAATAGCTAAATTAAGTGCCTTTTTATGAAAAGTTAATTCTTTATATCCACATTGATGTTTTAAATCAATTATTCCTGGATGTACAAATCATCTTATGATTAAGTTTGGACCTTCTTTGTCATTTGATGCATAAATGTGAAGTTCTTTTGCTGTCTAACATTATCTACTCCCTGCTAATACCCAGCTCTCTGAAACCCTTTGTAAATAATTATAGTTTACATCAGCCATTTGGCTAACATACAGTGCCTGCTTTCCAAATCTGTGTAGATGATAATCTGTTTTAATACCTGTACAAATCAATTAAATTTATTTTGTGCACTGTTCACTGTATGCCAAATTGGGTGGGAGAGTAGAAACACTTATCAGGGGAATCAGACTTCACATAAACATGCATTAGATATGTCTTGCAGCTCGAGTGATGGGAGGAGGTGAAATTTGGCATTTCATTCCTTCATCCACAGGCAGATTTAAAAAATATCTTCCATAAACAAAAATATAGGGCAGGTTGTGGAATAAGTACTCATTTTACTGAGTTTCTCAGTGGACTTATCCCACTGAAGCTTAATAATATCACCTCCAGGGTGGATGAAATGATGCAGTTTCTTGTGAGGCACTTTGATGCTTTGTCTGCTGCAGAACATTGTCAGCATATCATCAGACCTCCTTGTGGGGCTGGACTTCTGACTTCTCTTTGCAGTATCTGATGGCCATTGCTGCAATGTAGGTTAGGAGCCTGTAAATCTCCAAACTGCTTGGCAGTAAAACTGACCGGTGTTCTTGATGTGCCTGATGGATTCTGCAAGAGGGGTTGGGTTTGGACTTCAATCCTGTATATCCCAGCTTTCAAGCCTTTTTTGTATACTGCATGAATTTCATAATTTACAAAATTAAGCCTTCTTCAAACAAAATTTATCTATCTAAACTCCTTTTTTTTTTTTTCCCCCTCACACCTACCCTCCCATAGATAACATGTCATTGTACTGGAAAAATTTAAAGTTGACTGTAACTGAAATGCTTTTTACTCCTGCCTAAAATCCATAATTAAGTAGCAATGCAGATGGTTTCAAGAATAAATTGCTAAACACATTTCAAAATATGGGAGTAGGAGGATGAAAATCTATGCCAAGGCAACTGTTTTAAGGCTAGGTATCTGTCAAGTGCTGCTAAATTTTTTGCTGCATAAAACTCTGTATAGAAAAGGTCACTTGTCAGAGGGAAGATGGATTGATTCACCCTAATATTACAATAGCATTCCTGGTTGCAGGTGCCCGAGGACAGTTTGGTTTTAGAAACAGCAGTATGTCCTTTGTTCACTTGGTTTCTCACTCATGGAAAAAAAAAAAAAAAAAAAGATAATTTTCCTTCTCGTATCAATTCTTGTTGGAATACTCCATGCTACAAAATTGACTGGAGAGGACAGAATGCTAAGCAAAAATAGTAAGTATTTTAAGACTGTTCCTCTCAAAAGGGAACAATTATATATCTGTACCCTTCTAGTTCTTTTGGAGAAGACTTTTATGGGTAATGCAGAAAGAGGGCAGGCAGGTAATCCTGCTGCTGTGCCAGCCAGAGCTACTGATCTTTGCCATGACCTTGTTTTGGGTCTGCAATCTGTAAAATGGAGCAATGATGATGTAAATACTGGTCCTGGAGGAAAGATGCTGAACTGAGTGGGAAGTATTATTGCAATGAAGGTATCTAACATATATGGTAAAAAGTAATGACCAGGGTAATATGGAAGATTACAGACCATGTCCTGCTGGTCCCATGAGGAGGTACTGGTGGATCATCAGAGCTCTGCTCTGGGGGAACAACAGAAATGCCTGCCTGCCTGCCTGTTGTCTCACCTGGAGCAGGTGTGCTGCTGGCCCTGCTCACATCTCCTGCCGATGAAGAAGTTATAGGTGACTGTGTTTTCCAATGTGAAATTCACACTGACAATTTAACTCTTTAAACTCAGTGACGTGACCACTTAGGGCCTGCAGATCCTCTGTGGTCTCATTCACACGTGCAAGAGTTGTCCTTCTGACATGAGTAGGTTGCCAGTGCAAGCATGTTTTATTTAGTGTGAGATGCAGAGCACCTCTTTTTAAAGTATATTGCTCTCACTTTCAGAACTCCAACTCAGTTGCTTAATGTTTGGGTTTGTTGTCTGTTTGGTTTTGTTTTTGTTTTTGTTTTGGTTTTTTTGACATGGTACATCATCAAAGGGGACTTCTTTCACTTTCTGAAAAATAGCAGAAGTTCATCCTACCATTCATCACTGCATGTGTGACACAGATGGGTTTTGCAGAAGCAAACCCAAGTTTGCTTGCTTTTGAAAAGCTTGATTACCTTCTTTATAGTTGTGAATATTTGACTTGCCACCAACAGCCTGCATACTGCTGTCTTAAATTCAGCACTGTAAATATCTCCTAAAAAGTGAGAATACTCATCTTTATTCAGTGCTCCCAGTAAATTTCTGCTAAGTATTTTGTACCTGAAAATAGATTATTGATTTTTAAAGACACAGTGGGAAACCAATCACACTTCTGAGAAACTTAGAAAATCACCTTATGCTATGTTATGTTTAAAATAAAAAGCCTCAAGGAGTGTCTACCCCTCTGAAACTATAATCAGGAGTGCTGTTAGTCACTTAAGTTTTTGCATTTGATTCTCCTTCCCTAAACATTTTGGGTATTTTTAGTGCCACTGTAAGAACCCTTCAGAGTTATTTAATTAAAGGTAAATGTATCAGAATTCTTTCCATTAACTGAGAATTTTTATTACAAGCATAGTCTGATTTTCCACTAGTTTGTATCCTGCCTGTCTGTTTACACCAATGAAAATAAGTTGCTAAATGGTGTAAAACCAATTGCATTTTTACTTCACCCCTGTTTGGCAATAATGTTCCATAAGACGCAAGGTAGTACAGCATTCAAGATATACATGCATTTAGCAGGAATTATCAAATATTGATGCTATTGGAATTTAAATGAGTAAAGGATTACAGAAACAATGTCATACCTTCATTTCTTGGGAAGGACCAACAGTTCTGCTGTTGTAGGTCTTGGCTCAGAAGCCAACTTTATATTGATCTTGAAGCCCTGAAATGGCAATGACCTCCATCACTGCCTGTGTGAGCTGGATTTGACCTGGTGACCTAGACGTTGAAAGATGCATTTCCTTTTAGTTTTTATGCCATTTACTAATAGATATTCTTCTTTTATTCTGATTGAGCTCTTATATACTACCCACCACTGTAGCTGAATGCTTTCATTTGAATGCTTTCTGAGGGGACAGTAAGTAACATGACTCACATGTCACTCCCAGTTTTGCTTTCTCTTGATGTACATAGACATTTTGGGAAGATTAGAGACTCTGTGCTTTACTTTATTTTATATTATTTTTTCCTTTTTTTGCTTTTTACTAATGGAAGTGGATTAAGGATCTTGTCAAATGCACAGGGCAGTTCAAAAGATGTCTACAGCATTGCCTTTGCTTCCTGGAAAGTAATCTGACTTGCACAGAAGACATTGTTTCTTGTTACAGCGGGTTCCTTCGTGCCAAAGTAATTCAGAAGTCAAGTACATTCCTTGTCTCCACAATTTTTTAGGCTGTTTAATGAGAGCATGAATAGGGAGCCAATGTAGTGAGTGGTCAGATTTAATGTTCTTGAAACAATTCATGTTGCTGGTGGACAAGAAGGGTGCTGCAAGTTACAGTTTCCATAAGCTGTGATTTTCTTGATGGATACACTTGCACTGCTGTAATTTTTCATGTGTAATTTTTGCATAATGGCAAGTACATTTTACACAGCCTTTCTATTTCTCATGCATGAGTCAAAATTAGTGCTGAGCTCTATGCATTTAGCGGCACTGAGGTTGGAATTCAGCCCTGTGAGTTTTGTGCTGTCTCCATCAATATGAGGTTAATGGATGAAAGTGTGCAGTTCAATTATTAATGTGTATTAAAAAAAAAGAAAAAGAAAAAAGTGTAAGTTTTATCTTCTGGATGAATGCACAGTGGAATGAGAATAACCCTTAGGATCTTCTACTGCAAGTGATATTTGAGGGGTTTAGTGCTAGTTAAAGGTCTGTGGTACAGTGACCCCATTTGTATGTAATTATGCAAAGGGCAGAGGCTTTCAGAGAGAGGTGGGGTATGTATGTGTACAGTGCATTACAATATACGATGTGCAGGCAGAAATATGGGCAGCCCAAGGCAAAAACTGAGATTGTGACCCCACTGATCTATGGCTCTCTCAAAGTAGAGATGGACAAGAGAAGCTGAACTCTGAGTCATCCTGGCTGCACTTTGGGGCATGATGTGCTGAACTGACTGCTGAGGGTGTGTTTTGATTTTGAGGATTCTGAGGTCAAATAGTGATGGAGATAATCCAAATAGGGGCAGGAGAAAGCTGTGAGTGTATGTTATACTGCAGCATGGGTGTCTGTGTATCCTGTGGTTCTGTCTTCCTAGTGGATGAAACCACCCTAGTACCCACAGGCAGCAGGGGTAGCTCTAACTGATTGGTAGTAGGTGCCCAGCACTGTCACATTATAAACAATTCCCACAAGTCTGTATGTTTGTGTTTGACTGAATATATGTCTTATATCTTCCAGACTAGATTGCTTGTAGAAGGGGAACATAAAAAAAAATTAAAAATTAAAATTAAAAAAAATATAATTTTAAAAGTTGTTGGTCATCAAAGAGGAGGAAAGCATCTTGCTCTGGTACTATTCTGCATCTGCACTGAAACACAAGAGAGCAGCTGCCTTTTAGCTGCCTCCACACTAGGGAAAGAGATTCAACTACTTTTAAAGATTCAGTGCACAGAAAATGGAATGACGACATCTCCTCTCATTTCCATGCCCAACAACATACATTCCAACAGACAGCTACGTTGCTTCTACAATATCTCTTTATTTTCCTTTATCTTTGCTTTTCTACCCTCTTCCTTCCTAAAGCCCTTCTTTGAGCTCTGTTTTTTCTCGTGTTTAATTTGGAACTTATGTTCTTCAGCAACCAAATCCTTCTCCCTTTGTTTCTCATCAGAGCCTTCATTGCTTTACATCCGCTGGGAAGAATTGATCCAGTTATCTCCCAAATTACATTTCAAGAGCCTGCAAGCCTGACTTCACAGATAAACTGGAGAGCACCACAACCGATGTAAATACAGGACATAGCCTTTTCTGCGCTGTTCAGCAGTAGATGATGATTACCCAATTTTGCTACAACATCATTTGCTAGCAGAGGGACCAGCATGCCCTACCATCATTCCCAATATTGTCATTATATGGTGATTGTTATTGTCTATTATTTTATATTAGGGTAGCAACTAGCACTCTCAGAGCTTGATGTCTCCTATCCAAACAAAGAAGGTTCTCACAGACTAATCATGAGACAAGAGAAAACTGATAAATCCATCAGGCAGCTCAGATACCAGAAATGGTTACTGATGCAATGAGTCACAGCACTGCCTTGTTAGAATTTCTGCAGGCTCTGTCTTTTTGTTTGCAGAAGGCAGAAACCCCTCTTGCTCTATTTTGTTTTGTTTGGAACATAACAAGTTATCTCTTCATCAAATCTGCATTCTTCCTGTACCTCTGCATCTGATTTGAGATGGGTGAAAGTAGCCATGCATCCCTTCCTAGAAAAGAGATACATTTTCCCTAAGCAGCAGAGCCAGTATTTTTCAGCACAATGCTGACTATCTAATTTCCACTCAGTAGAAGTATTAGGGTAAGTAGAAAGCAACCAGGTCTCTGGACAGTGATGTGCTCCCCTCAGCTGAAGCAACACATCTTTAATGGTTTCAGACATCTCCATTTACTGTCATCATGAGTTTTGTAGACTTGGACAGCACTGCTTGCACCCTAATAGTCCTGCAGAAGTACTTAGAGATAAGCTGGCAAATAACAGCTTACTGTATTATATGTAATGTTGTGTATGATTGCTTGACTTGATCTCACATAATCCATCAAAATCTTAATGAATAGAAAAGGCTGAATAAGCCTTACTTATAGAAATTACATTTCCACTGTTGTCTTCCTGGTAAGTCAAATACTTCACAGCTGAGGGGTTCATATTTCTTTGTTTTGCAAGGCACTTAGTAAAATTGCTCTTCCTGGGAAAGTAGAGGTTTCACCAGTGGTTAGAGAGAGCATTGAGTCAGGGGCTGTGCTTGGTGTTTGCTTTTGGTTTGCTGTTTATATCACACCTCCTGCTTTATTACAGGAGGTATGAAAAGAGTGAAAGAAGGAAAAACTTGAGGGAACAGTTAAAAGAAAATGAAATTCAGGTCCCTGCACAGTTCCGGTAATGGAGAGTCTCAGGAGGTCCTCTGGGGATGGTGTCCCTATGCCACCTGCCCAGAGACCCCTGCTTTTCTACAGTCAAGGTTTTTCAAGCCCTTTTACATTTTCCCAGTCCTTTAATCCAGCAGAAGAAAACTGAAGGAGGAGTTCAGATCAGACCTCTGGGTTTTATCCCCAGCTGTGCCATTGACCTTCCAGGTGACAAAAGAGGCTCTGATGGGAGGGCTCAGATGTGGCTCATCTGTCATTTAAATGAAAATCATAGAATCATAGAGTCATAGAATCATTTTAGTGAGAAGAGACCTTTAAGCTTATCAAGTCCAATCCAACCTGTGCTCCAGCTGAGCTCTACGTCTGATTGCACAGGATGGTGTTGGAAGGACCACTTCGTCCCTGTTTCTCTGAAGCCAGTTTATTAGCAGTGTGCTCTTCATGGCTGAAATCCACTCTGTCCTATCTTTCCTGTTAGTTCTTTACTGTCCTCATTTACTTGTTGCCTAGCTTTTGTGTTTCTTCTGATCTTCCCCAGGAAACAATCTGGGAAGAAGAGCAGGTCGTCTGTCCTATTCGGTGGTTTTTAGCTGAACTATTCATCGCAACTGAACAGAAGTTGGCCTTTCTGCAGAAGAATGATTTTTCATGTGTGACAACCTTTTTAATACATTACAATTACATTTATTAATATATTTCTAAAGCCATTTAGGATGGCTTTGCTGATTGTTCATCTGAAAAAAAGCTATTCAAGTGTTGAGAGGGAGAATTAAATTTCCTGATCTGATATTTTTCAGTCCTCATCACAAACTGTGATTTTTCTAACTCAAAATTCTAAAGAATTTTAATTATTTTGATTGTGTTTAATATATTCCATGGATATATATGTGTATATATATCCATGTATAATGACATCAAATTGGTATAAAGAAGAAAATCAACAGAAATTGAACCGACTCATAGTTTGGTGACATACCTCTCAGCCACACCTGATTGTCAGATGACCAAAGTCTGTTTCCTAAATGGATGATCTTTCACCTTTTCAGAATAAATAAATGAAATGAGCTCTGTACCTTCTATATTATTCACTTTTTACTAATCTGATTTGTTGAGATTAAAGTTTAAATTTCTTGGATGAAAGATTGCTCAGATTAAATTACTAGTCAGTAAAATTGAGAGACAGTTTCTTTGTTTGGGGTATAATGGTACAATATATACATGGCATAATGAGGTCCTGCACCATATCCTGGGGACTTTGAAGCCCAGACATATTGCTAGCAAATGTTAGTGTTGTGAATCTGTTTGTCTACCCCCTGGGTAAGCTACTTCTTCTCTGGCTTTCTCACTCATGTTTTTTTCCTGACTTATCACAGATAAGCTGTGAGAACCCTGCTGTGTCATGACCTTGAGCATAGAAGATGTACCACTTCACATTCTTGTTTGTATGGAGGACAGCAACATCTAGGCAGTGGCCAGTGGTTTGATACTTGTCTGCCTTTCTTCCCGTCACTGATTTCCAAAGAAGCCATCACCTGCTACCAAGCACAGCCCTCATGTTGCTTCAGCCTGACCACTTAAAAAAATGCTTGTGAAAGGGGAAGAAGATTCTTGTGAGGGTTTTTCTGGAGTGGGAGTCAGGATGGCCCTTCAGCCAGACCCTCACATTGGCGATTTAGGCTGCCACACCAGGCTGAAGACTTCAAAGCATTCTCAACCCTTTTCCTGTAGTCCCTGCCATGTCTTATTTTTGACCTTTCCCCTGAGAGATAGGTCCACTATTAAAGAAAAGATAATTCAGCTCATTGGGTCTCTTGGGACTCCCACTAAGGGGAGGAATAAAAATTCAACAGCAGCTTTACTGATCTGTATAGAAAAATCAGGCTGCTTTTTTTTGCTGACCCTACTGGCTTGCCACATACAGCTGTAAAACTTTATGCTCGTAATCTAGAAAGGCAGCTGGAATTTTTAGCCATAGGCTGTCAAATGTCATGTTCATACCATACTGGATTAAATGATAACAGCAGAATAATTCTTTTAATAAGATATTTAAGGCACATTGAAATAGAAGCTTTTGTGAAACAAATACATAGGAATTTTACAGCATCAGAGCAAAACCAGACACTAGATTTTGCAGCTGTGTTTTTTTAGAAAAGATTGTTATTGGTAATTCAGCAGATCAGTCCTGGTAGTATTACAAACATCCTTATGGCATCAGACCACCAGGCCATTCATCTGGAATATGAGTCTGCTGAAAATCTGCCACTTCATGATGCCCTTACCTTGGGGGAACAATTACCTTTTTTTTTTCATAGCTACCCAAACAATGCAAAAAGTGAAATTATTATATGAACATGGACTGAAAAGGATCCTTTAGATCACTGATCCCAGCCCCCTGTAACTGCATTTGACCAACTGATAGGTGTTCAGCCACAAAGGAGCCACAAAACTCTTGCCAACTCCCTTGAAGATCTATAGCAAAAGGCCCAAACATGGTGATATACATCGTAGATACAGCTGAGGGGGATCAAGGGTTACACTGCTGATTTCAGCTTTCATTAGCAGTTATGTTGTTAGCTAATTATCAGACAACCCTAATAATTATAACACACCATCCTACAGACAAAGGCAGATAACACTCGATCATTCCCACCAATAAGATTTTGGGAAAAATTCCTTTGCAGTCCCAGATCTAGTAGGTGATGTATAACCTTCTGGGTATATCCCAAAGGCACTCAAGAGGTTTATATTTCAATAGAAACATCAGTGTAGCCTGTCTTACTTACCTCTAGTTGAGATCTAGTTCTGATGCTTCAAATGGGAGCCAAAAAAATTACAGAAGTCAAGTTTGTGGGAAGAAAAGAAATAAAACTTCTCTATAAAAGCCAAGAAAAATCTGAGGCATGAGATTATATAGCTGTGGTGCAAATGAGCACAGTGAACAAACGCCTCCTTCTTTTGGAGACAAAGGACAAAAGGACTCATGACAAGTTTAAACTTCTGATAACCAGGATCTCCTTCTTAGCCAACCACACAGTCACTTTCAAAAAGCTGCAAGGCTTCATTTTACAACTGATGAGGATCTGTGTGTCTCCAGGCTGATTAGGAGTTCAGCTTGTCTCTGCTCATCAGTTTGAAAATATGTTTTGTAGCCTATTAATCTGGTTTGCATTTTATTTTTTATAATCTTAAGCAGAAGGAATTCTTTCTATCTTTCACTCATTATACAGGACAGACACTGTATAACTGTCATGGCTTTAGCAAAATTCTCCTTCCTTCTTCAACTTTTTCTCAAAACACATTATGTTCCCAAATGGGAACACATACCTGTCTGGTTAAATTGCATGGAAATAGTCTGCCACCTGTTTTATTTAGTGATCTGTTTCTATAAATGTAGACATATTCACACTGGAGGACTTCAGAAACAGCTTAGCTGGTAGGAGGTAGCCTGTGCCCATAAGGATGCATGTTAAACAATGTCCAGCTATTACATTCGTGTGCACAATGGACACAGTCAGATGAAATGCTCAGGAGCTCACCTCTCCCCAACTTTGAATCAGAACAAGGTGTTTGCTGACCTTGGCACAAGTAACATTTGGTCCCTACTCAAGAGAATATGTTCTGTGCACACACATACAAGTTGAGAAATGGTCACATTCATTGGCCATAAGCATAATAATTTTAATACAAATGTTTTGCTTTGATTGCAAGTAAGAGCTATGGATATGTAGATAGATACAAACTTTTTCTCCTTTTGGATGTTCCTAATTGAGTTTATAGATTTATTAAAAAAAAAAGGACATTTTATTAGCTCTAGCCCAATCTAATTATCTTGGATTTTTATAACACACTGTGTCTTTAGAAAAACTGTAAGTATCTATAGAGGAATATTTTTTCAATCTTCTTTTCATAATGCTGCGTATAAGACGAGACTAAATTTGATCAGTTTCCTCGGTGACTGTTAGTAAAAGATGTAAGAGGTCACTGTTTACATAATAACTTACAGCTGTTGAGAAGCTAGTTTAGTCAGTGCAGATACCAAGTTTACAGTTACTGTCTTGAAATACCTGTGGTCTAACCACTTACTTCAGTCTGATGATTATTTCAGAGAAGTAATCTACCCATAGCTCCTCCTTTGTCTCCCTCTGCCTTGACAAGAACCAACTATGAAGCCATTTAAAGAAACCTAAATCTAGTTTCTGGACACCTCCATGACCCCTAGCCTGAGCCCTCCCATTGCTTTGCCATGCAGGTTTGGGCTGGCGCTGGTGTGGGTGGCTGTCACAGCATGTTGAGCCCCCCAGGAGGCTGGAGTTGGGGGAGATGTCACCAGCAAAGCCACCTTTGCTAAGTGGGTAGATGTGTTCTCAGTGCTTGGCTGAGTGATCCCACTTCAAGCCCAGCACCTAATGTCTGGAGCTCACCTGCCCAGCATGGATGGGAGGAGAGGGAGTAATAGAGGGAGTTAACAGATTTTTAGAGAGAGAGTTTATTAATTACCTTGTGGGCTACACTTAGTCATTATTTCCTCCTCCCTTTTTTTATCCTGCTGAATTATGGTAAATTGCATACCCTGATATGAATGCAACCTGGCACTGGATGTTTGATTAGTTAATGATGATTTTTTTTTTGACAAAACATATTTTTAATTCAATTAGTTCATTATCTCTAAAATTGACTTTAATATCTAAGTGTAGTTCCCAAAACAGAGTGCATCTTTCTAAGGAGCCCCACAGATTAATTTATATGCTTATTTTTTCCCCATGATTATTATTTCTGATTTTTTTGGAGAGGATTCACTGTTCACTCAGTCTAGGATTTCACTAAGGCTTTTTTTTGATCCAATTCTTTTAATGAGCATTGGAACCAGTCTAGGAAGCCATGATAGAAGGAAAATCCCTTTTAAACAAAAAATAATACCGTTGAGTTATCTGCAGCCTCTGCTGGGGTTAGTAAGGTTGTTATGCTTTTGTATACGAATTGCTTTGGGATAATAATGTTTTCTACTTGCTTATACATTTTTCATCAGACAAATCAGGCAAAAAGGTTGTATCGTACAGATCTGTAACTGTAGCTGCTTTCCTATCCTGTAGCTGCAAGGGAAAGATGAGATATGTTTTCATACTTGGAGAAAAAGGGTCAGAGTTAGAGGGGAAATATCATATGAAAGTGCAAAGCCTTGGATGTAAGTAGCTAGCCCCTAAAGCAGGTGCTAACAAGACCTTCTCGACAACCACTGAGTTTTTTGTGTAGCAGAGGAAAAGTTACAGCTGAAAGAAACAGGCAAGGAATAGTATTGTACTGTATCTGACTGGGATTATAGCAGCTGAATGAGTCATTGTTATAAAATACGGGCAGCAGAGTGTCCTTTCATGTCTCTCAACGCAGATTGAATGCAGTCCTGACCAAGATGACAAAATTCATTTTGATTGAATAGTTGTCCATATTTTTAAATTAAATGCATGTGGGGCTATTAGCTTAGCTCCCCGTTGAAGGCGGCTGCACCACAGCCCTGCCATATGTTTGGCAGTGTTTGAAGCACCTGGCATCCTCTAGAACAGACAGTCACATTTGAATGAGGATAAATATTAAACCATCTCACAGCTTTCACTTCCAACTCTAGGGTAGGTATTTTTACTGTAAAAAAAAATCCAAACCAAACCAAAACCCAACAAAAACATAACACAATATAAAAGGTTAAGCAAAAAATTATATACATAAAGTAGTTTATAAAAACAGAAAAGGAGAGGAGGACAGGACTGGCGAGGATCCTAGGCTACTCCCATGTCTGAGGAGAACAGGACGGGCAGGGACGCAGATTTCTTTCTTTGTCAGAAGGAGACACTGGGCTTCAAGGTTGAAAAAATACAAATTATAAATTGTGCTTTAATTATGGATTTATTACATTTTTATTAAAGCTAATATGCATTTTCTCAGCCTGGAACAATTACTCCCATAAGTTCCACCCCCATCAAATTTTCCTCTCTTTAATACATTGAGAAACTGATATACTTAGGTGCATGCTAAGAAGGTCAGCCACGTCCTTTGGCTGAAAAAGGAGCAAGTTACTTTTCCATTGAACAAGGTTATTTTTAATCTTTAGTGACCCATGAGTCTGGATTTCAACCAAACGGGAATATTGCAGGTCCATGTGCTTCTCCTGGGCCAATTCTTTTAAAATGTTACCACGGATTTATGGTATGTTTTGTGGTTAAGTAGCTATTGACATGATTACACAGGGCACTGTTAAGAGCGGTCTCAAATAACTCCACCACTGAAAGGTGAACTCAGAGGGGAAAGCAGAGATTAGGACAATAACCAGAGAATGGAGAACCCATCACATGAGAGAAGTTAAAAGGGCTTTGCTAGTTTTATGTAACAAAGTCTTAGAGAAGATACCATTTAATTCTCTAAGTATGTCTCCAAGAGGAAAAGGATCTTTCTTCTGAAAGGCAATACAGCACAAGGATATAAACCAAATGTGAATACATTCATGTTGGACAAAAAAAGGACTAGCAAAGAAAAGAATTAGAGTCTCAGATGGACTTCTGGGAAGTTACTGGAGTCTGTAACCACAAAACACATTAGTTTGAAGCTAATTTTTGATAACTATATTCATAAAATGTGATGATATGGTTATCTACAATAAAAGGTAAATTACACTGATGAGAAAAAAAGAAGCCTTTAATAATTTTATCTTTTTTTTTTTTTTTTAATTTCGAAAATGTCTTCCAAAGTAGATTTATGAGTACTGAGGATTTCAAAAGATGCTTTCTAGCTGGAAATGGTGCAACATTACTTTTTTTTTTTCTTTTTAGTACTGCGTAAAGGTGGAAATGAGTTGAGTGCTCGTGTTGTTTCACTCATTCTGAGGATCGTTTTCAGATCCCACTTGTATCATTCTTCTGCCTACAGCTGCTTCCACAAACATCTCAGTGGGTGGACTGAATCTAAGAAATCCTTGTCCTTCTGCCAAGATTTCTCTCTCATTCAAGTTCCCCACCTTTTAAAGAAATTTTTTGTAGTACATAGCAACAGTGATACAGAAAAGAAGCCATCTCAGGAACATAGTATTTTCTGTCAATGTTTTATTAGCTAAAGTGAATGACCAGCTCTGTAAGAAGACAGTTGCTGTTTATTTTTCTAGATTGTTATTATGACTGTGCTGTGGGTTTTTTTTAATAACATTCAACCCTGGTCATCTATGTCCACTGCTGAAGTACAACTGAGCAAAAAATGCAGCCAGTTTTTCTACCATATTTTTACCTTAAAATAGGCAAAGTGTAATAAGCTTAGAGGCAAATGTGCTAAAATGAAGGAGTTCCAAATCCTCACAACTGTACTGGCCAGTTTTGGCCCAGCTGTGTTGTGATGGCCATTACCATGGGAAGATGAGTATTGCCCACTCTGCTTACTGTGCCTCTCAACAGAGATCCTGCAGGAAGTCTGAAAAATGAAGATCAGAAAAGTGTGGGGGTACCTGTACACTCATTTACTAGTATCAAGCACTACTAGAGCTCCATAAAAATGAAAACAAGACAAGGATATGGTTATGTCATACATATACATCTCTACATATCTATATGTTTCATTCATAAGAGGAGCTTCAACCTTTGTGCAATTACACTGCTTCCTACAATAAAAAACTGTTCCTCTAACAGAGCAAGGTCATTATCTCCATTACTTAACAACAATTTCCACAAAGACTTGTAGGCTATGTGACATTTTACAAGATCCCAGGTGTTTAAAAAAAATGAAATTCAATAGGTTTTTCACACATATATATTACTTTTCTCACTGTTTAGAAATTGTAGTAACATCAGCCTCAGACTGTTATTTTATTGTCCTTGTGGTACCAAAGAAGAAAAATATCGTTTGAAAACAAACCAGGATAAAAACAGCATGAAGAAGGAATTGCTGAGGCCAGTAGGCTGTAATTAGAGTTTCATCTGTGTTGAGGTTCCAGGAAAATAAATGCATGCCACACTGTACCTTCAACTCCGCTTAGGCTCCAGGCTTTAGCTCTATGGGTCCCAAATTTTTTGTATGACCTGGATGGGACAGTGGCCATATCATAGGTTATCGTATGCATACATCAGATCATGGGTGCCGACTCCATAGCTGGTTTGTGTGCTTAATAGTGCACCATAATAAAGGTATTATTTCATAGTGCGACAAATTACTAATACATTTAATTGAACATTTTCACCATTTTTATGTGTTTGGGGTTTTTTTAATCAGTAGCTTTAGAAGAATTCAGTGGAGGTTTAGAAATATTTGTATGTTCTTGATATAGTTTATGGGTTTCTTTGTTTCTGCTTACATACCTTTAAAGAACTAAGGAGAGAAGTGCTTTATTGTTTTGACTCCAGCATTTATGATTCCTGCTTCCTGCACTGGCTTGCTGCTTCTCCCTGGCTGCAGCACCGCTTTATACTTGTGCTATCATTAAATTGCTATCTGTGCATGTTTATATCACTACATGGGCATGCTGACCTTTAGTAGTAAGTCATTTTGACTGGACTAGATTGGGTTTAATCGCAAGGAGAAAACAAATGCATATTTTCAGTTTAAGAAACAGAGCAATTTAGATGAACTTAAAGTTCGATTGCAGAAAAACATTCTGAACTGTGTGTTTATATTTTGTCAACCCAACTTTGATATATCTAGCATTTGAAATTCATTCTAGATATACATATAGATATATTATTTATTAAGATACGTTTATATGTGCATACATGTGTGTGTACAGCAATACACGTGCACAAATAGATGTGCATTACATACATAGTATTAATATGGCTAAATCATTATGACAACATGGAGACTGGTTTCATCTCACCCGTATTTACCCATAAAAAATTGACATATATCCTAAGCTGGTCATGTAAGTCCCTTTGAAATCTATGGGGAGAGAGAGCCAGTTCCAGAGAGTGATCTATACTCATCTATTCAGAATGGGAAATACGTGCTTCTATTGTCTGCAGAGAAAGCCTACATGATTAATTCAGAGCAAACACAAAACTTTCAGAACACTAAAGTTAGAGACAGGAAACCCAAACCAAATATATTCTCAAAAAACCCCTCTTTTCTGGAGCTGACTGATCTAGATTTATGCACCATTTCTTTTGTTTTTCTGTGGTGGTGATAATAATGGTGGTACATACCACCAAGTTAGGAAATAAGTTTTCCACTTCAAATCAGAAAGATTCTTTTTTTTAATGGCTATGGCAATGATTAAAGTGAAGAGGAAATTGTTCATGTTGCCAGTTCATCTTATATTTTGTTTTTTAATTTTCTCCTTAAAAATGTCTTTGAAGCAGATAATGGTATAATTGTATAAATGTGGCTTGATCACTGAAATCACAGAGTGGACTTTGAAATCGTGAGGGAAGAAGGAAAAGGGAGGAGAAGAATTCATGAGATCTACAGTAAAGAGAATTATTAATCTTCAGAAATATGTGCCTCTGTTACTACTGGCTCTGCAAAAAAACTGATTTCACATGTTATAATGTGCCTTCTAAAACTGAAAAAAATAGGAATGGGTGTGGAAACCTAGATTTGTACAGCATAAGAACACTTTGATCTCTTAAGAAGGCAATGTAGAATAAAATATAAATTAGATTTGGAAAAAATGCAAACCCATGAGAAAAACAAAATTAAAGACCAAAAATCATGTCTACTGGTTTAATGGTGAGACTTGGCAATAACATCTCTGGGCACTCCTGAAAGCAAAACTCAGATGTTTGGCTCAATGCACAGCACAGAAATTGCCTTGAATATAAATATTATCTCTGTCTTTCCAGTGCATTTTGAGAGCCAAATTCCAGAACTGTCTAATAGAATCTTAATATTTCTCTATAGCGATGATTTGAATCAAGAGTTCATCCTATAAACAAGGAAAAACATTGTGATGAAGTTCTTTATTTAAGTGAAACAAGCAGAAGTGAACATGCTGTGTCTAACGTAGACTAGCTCCTGAGCTACTGTAAAAGAGCATGCAGTGCTTTGAAAAATTTGGAAGCTATGGTAAGTACACTAAAAGGAGTGATAGCTGCCCTGTGATGCATAAAACTTTTGTAAATAATAATAAACTGGTAAAGAACTTGCTTAACCAAGTTAGTAGCATTTTGCTGATATCTAAGACAAGAGGGTTTAGGACCATAGCAATTTGCAAATCTAGTTCAGTGATCTACAGTCTGTGACCTTTGACAACCCTCCTGGTGATTGGAAGAATAGAGCATGTGGATGTTAGGAAGATAAGAAGGTTGGGAAGGCAGCTGGGTCTGCAAGAAAAAGCAACCAAACCACATCTTGTGAGGTTAGTAAATATGCCTTTTGTTTAGGTAGATGACAGATAAGTTGGATGTATTAACATCTTATTTTCAGAAGTTGAATTAATATGCTTCAGTTTCACAGAGGCCAACTTAAGAAAATCTGTGCCAATTTTCATAGCTTCAAAGTGCTGTTTATTTCTAAATTTGATAAACAGAGCTTCCAACAATTATGTCAACCATGTGTCAAGTTGGCATAAAAAAAAGAGAAACACCCTATGTCAGTGTCATTTAAATAAACAAGTTAGCAGCTAGTCATAAAGGCCATGAAAGGAGTAATTCAGAAGAATGTGAGTTCCTGACTCCAGAATTCCAGTTCTCTGACCCAAACAACAGCACTCCCACACACTGGGGAATGTACATAGGAAATAAGCACGGGCGTGCCAAAGCTGGAAAGCTGTATCAAAAAAGGCCAGACACAGGAAATTTCAGATTTGGATCTGGGTCTGAAATGTACCACTTTGGACTCTTTCTAAAATTAAGTGCAATTCCCTCGAGGTTTGGGGACAGCTCAGACCATACTGCAGAGAAGTCAATGAGGAGAGGCAGGAATGAAACTGCAATAGACTCCCAGGATGGTGGGAGAGGGAGTGTTAGAGTTAAGAAGATGCTGCTGAAGACAGGGATTGTTTTGAAGGGAACTAGATGCAAAGGAGAACTTGGAGAGAATTGGGAGGGCATGAATAAAGTGGAACTTCTGTTTCATGACGCCTCTCATATGCCATCAAAACTTAGCTCAGCTTAACTGATTAAGGCAGGTTTGGCACAGAACTTATCCAAATAAAAATATGAAAAATGAATCCTGCTTTAAAATTTGCAGAAACAAGTCCCAGGGATCATTCAGATATTGCTCTCATTTTTAATCCAAGCCCTTCTCTTCTAAGAGCATAGACACCCCTCAGTCTCACCAGGGAGATAAGTTTCCTCTTTTAGTCTGGTTTTAATCTCAGGAAGAAACAGATAGAGACATGAACTGCAAGCTGTTAATATGAACAACCTCATGCCCAAACCTTTAGAGCTTTATCAATCACTGGTGATATACAGTCTTAAAACAAAACACTCACTGGGAAACAATTATTGACATTTATCTCTCTTTTAGTATACTGATTTCACTGAGAGAATAATAGTAATACTAATAGTAATATTAAGAATAAACTTCAAACTCTTTATGGAGCCCATATACTCTTCTATTTTTTTCTATCCTCTTTAATGTGTCTCTACCATTTTTGGAAGCCATAATTTTTGTGAAATTCCTATATTAAAGGGTTTGCTGACTTTGGTAATGATCTTGAGATTAATATAATCGAGCTAGAAAAAGCTTTAGATTGTATTAATATTGAAGAATATTTGAAAAAGAAGTAAGCCTTCCCTTTGTTATTACTAAGTATGTCCAGCATCGTAGCATGAAAGGTGCATCTCACTGTAAGAGAAACTGTCAGATGAAGTAGTCTGTGGTTGTAATGGGGAGTGGAACACCCTCCAAAGACAGAAAGAAAAATGAAAGAAAGGACCATCCCAAATTCTTTTAAAGGTCAGATATGGATTTAGGTTTTTAGCTGGAAGCCAAACCCAGAAGGACATCAGAATGGAGTTTGGGAATTTTCCATTTGGAATCTACATTTTCCAGCAGATCCCTTTCTCTGTAAAGCAATTACTAAAAAGCTTTGGTCTGAATACAGGGAGACAGGGAAGAACCAGATCCAGATCTGAAGTTTACGTTTTCCTCATTTCCCCTGATAGAGGGACAATTCTTACAACTGCTGTTCATCAGATGGTCTTGAGCCAGTGCTCTGCCTTTTCCCACTCTTTCTCCTTTCCTCCTTTCTCTCTGTCTAAAACTGGCTTGAAAGAGATATGATGCTTGCTGTGAAAACGGTCTATCCCACCAGGATTCTTAACAAATATTCTTCTGTCATTTATGGTCACAGAAAGCAGTTAAAAAACTTTCAGAAAAGCATCCTCCTAAATCCTTCCTTCAGTCCTTTTGGAAGGCTTGTGATGGAAAAACTAGAATCTTGATTAAAAAGAACAGAAAATTACAGGAAATTGTAATTACCTCTCTCTACAGCAGTGTCCTATTTATATATATATTTTTTAAAAATATAGTTATGTATTTTCTACAGACACGTAGGCATAATTAGTGTATTCCTCATCACTGAAGCAAAAAAGGAACTACTACGTATGTTTCAATTACTCCTCAAATTTTCTGTTTTAATAAAAAGAATGAAGAAAATTTCTTGTTTGAAATTAATATTTCATATCCTTAGCACAAGTAAGAACTGCACGTTCCCTTCAGGGCCACTGTAGTTTATTTAGAAAGTTAGCTGTTCATCTTTTTAAACTTCTGGAGCCATAACAACTCTCTTCAAACACCATGTCACTACCAATTACTTTCACCAGTACTCTGTTGCCATAATATCTGGAAAAAAATTCTAGTTCTGCACCAAATTGTCAGCCAAGACCAAGTAAGTTTTATGTGATCTAGCAAGAATGGTGTCTTGGTTTGAGTGAGAACAGAACTAATTCTGTTCCATGATTTTATTTTCAGCTTAGTGTCTTCTAAATAACTGCACTGTCTGAAGTTAACAGCACATTTTCTGAGGCAGCATCTGCTTCTAGCAGCAATAGCACTTATTGTATCTAGTTAGCACCAAGGATTGGTGTGCAGAAAGGCTCTTGCTTATACTTGCTGCTGTGCAGACCAAGGTCACTGCTAAATCTTGTGCACCACATTGGGGGTGCAGAAAGTAAAAGGCCACACCTGTGGGGAAGAGTGATCAGGATAGGTGATCCTAAACCGACCAGTGAGGGATTGTGTCCCATATACATCATATTCAGTATAAAGCTGAGGGATCATAAGGGTCAAGCTCTCTTCTTCAATGGCTGGCATCTGAAGAGGACTCTGTCTGTTCTGCCTTTGATCCTAATCTGTGTGTTCCTGAATCCAGTTCCATAATCCAACACTGAAATCTGGTTCCCATATGTGTCTGAGTCCAGTCTGGGTCTTACCCAGTGCCTGCTCCACAGCATCAGTGGTGACAGTGATGTAATTGCCATCTGGGGAGTTGGGTTTGATACTGGTTTTGTATATATTTAATTTTATTATTATTATTTTCATTAAAACTGCTTTAGTTTTCTTTTCCAGTCCACAAGATTTGCTCCCTTATTCGCTTTCTCTTCCTCCTTGAGAAGGGAGAGGTATTAATAGAGAGCATCTGTCACTCATCTAGTGTCTGGCTGACACCTAACCCTTGACAAACAGTTTTAGTGATTCAATGAGAGGAGAACAATGGTTTTTTAATGTTACAGAGTGTATGAGAAAATTAGGTAAATGACTGAAAAAAACATCACACAGAGGACTTACCATCCAATTTATTGACAGAATGACTGTCAATGACAACTAAAGTTGTTTTTGAGCAGAAGTGAGGCAATAAACAGATTTTCAAACTATTCAAAACGTACAACCAAGCAGGATGGTCTTTGCAGAAGTCAAATGGCAAACACCATTTGATACACAATTGAGGTATAGTTTGAACATTACAAAAGTCCTTTATTCCTTTTGAATTAGTACATTTTAGTTGAGAGAGAAAGTGAAAGGTATTATTGAGGGAAAGAACAGAGTCAGGACTCCACTACCTATTTCACAGGACAGTATTTTTTTCCCTACCAAAAAAAAAAAAAAAAAAAAAAAAAAAAAAAAAAAAAAAAAAAAATCTAGATCTTGTTTCTGCTATATAAAGGTCAAGCAGCTTTACTGAGGATTCTCAGCCTTCAGAATTACCCCAAATGTGTGTAACAGGGATGCTCTGGGTCCCTACAGCATTTAATGTGAAAGATTTATCTGTCTCTTACTTTTTTATCCTGAACTGATATTAGTATATTATGGATCAAGCAACTGATACCAGTGATTTGTGTTATGTCATTAAACATCCCCTTGACACAATTTCCCACTTAGTCAAGTTTCTCTGTCATGTAAGCAGTGAAGAAAATGCTTCGCCAGTTTCAGAATCCTAAATCCAAGCAAGCTTATATAGTGATAGCATTTTAAAATATGTGTCCTATTCACATGCCATTCATTCTTTTCAGGCTTATTCTTGAGAGACATCCTGCATTAAATATACACAAAGCTTGAGCTAGATAACCTTTACCAAGACCAGATTTTGCAGCCCTGTCTGGATGTTTTCTATGTGGATATCAAGTCCTCAGATTCACAAGTAATTGGCAGTCTTTCATGACAATATTCCTGATTCCTAGATTAAACTCTGAGTAGTTTTCACAATACATTTAGATTATTCTCAGCAAATTCTGCAGATGGAGGCTGCAGGATATTTGCAAATATTCCAAGGCCTACAAGGAAGGATTTTTATTGTTTCTGTAAGGTTTCTTCTCTTCATTTTTCAGTCCATTATACATTTCACTTAATGGTAAAGTGACAGTTGCTGAACCAGGTTTTTAAAATGCATGTCTATCTGTCAGTTCCAATGCGTCTCACAGCAGCATGCATTAACTTATCATGCTTGAAAGTACAAAAAGATTATGCTGCGGTGAAATGTTAACAAGGTCATATCATATACACACTAACTCGTTGCACTTTTCTTCCTTTCATTGCTCCTGTTAGGTATTATTCCATGTCATGCATAAATAATGTTGCTCAGAGAGAAAGTCGGTGTACTTTATATTACTGGTGCTACTATTGAGACAGGCTGAACTTCTGGAGTGAATGTCAGAACATGTCTCTTGCTAAATTATTGGTATGTAGCCATCAAAGACAAGTATAGCAGATGAATACGTGTATTCATGAATAGAAGATTACTTTCTGCCTTGGATCGCGACAGCAGTAACCATATTGAGATATTTTCCATATAAATGAGCTTTTGCAAATCATTGTCTGGCATCATGCATCTGATTTTACTGGACTTTTGTGGAATACTGGACTTGGTGAAGCATGTAAAAGCTCAGAAGAGCAGCACAAGAGGGGATTGTGCACCAAGGAAATATTTCACAAGCAGAAAGTCTCAGCTACTGAAAATCCTGACAGAGAGACAGAGAGAAATAATTTTCCCTTGATATGATTCTGTAGTGCTGTGGTGAGCATGCCAGTACATCTGCTGAAAGACGTCAGCTCCTCCCTGCTCTCCTCTGCTCCCAAGCACCACCAGCAGCAGGCTTGGACCTCCATGGAGTTGTAGCTCCAGGATTTTCAGCCAATATGATTTGGGGTCTCTGATCCCAGGATCTGTCTGTGTGGGCTGTCCAGGCCTGCTGACTGCTTCACATCCCTTTTTATTCACTCCAGATGGAAAAATTGTGATTTTTTAGGCTAGATATTCCTGGCAGGTGTTGTGGCAAAAGGCCTGATTCAGTCTTTGTCCCTCAAGATAAATTACCACCCACATGCTAATTTCAGATTTAGTTCTAAATAAATCTAGTATGATCTATGAACATTTGCTTGAAAGGCTGTCACATTCTTTGCTAGTGTATGTTTTTTTTTTCACATCTACATATATTTGGCAGTAAAGCTCAGTTTGCCCAAGCCTAGGTCAAGCCAAAGTAAAGGTCTTTATAGCAAATGCTTTATTTCCATGGGTAACAAACAGCAACAATGGTCGATTACAAATGAAGTCATAGAGGTCTGTGCGAGGTGAAGGGGAAGATGTAAATTTTGCTGTTAGTGGAGAACAAAAGCAGGTGCTGTGTTATTATGGTTGATCTCACAAATGCTGCTGGGTTATTTCAGCTTTAATTAATGTTTTTGCATAAGTAGACAGTCATTTTAGTTTACTGAATAGTTCTGTGAAAGACAAGAGGAAACTTAATGCAAAAGACAGGTTCAAAGTAATGGAAAGATAAATCTGGTTAAGGTAAAGAGTTGCAGATTTATGCAGGTTCCCCATCACAAACACAGCTGCATCCAGTCCTACAGTCCCTGAGACTGCTGCTATCACTCTGCAGCAATTTCTCATAGTATAGACAAGAAAAATTAAGAGTTGACTTCCTGCAATAGAGATGAGTCAATTTGGTGATGTAACTTGTATAGTGTTTGGTGGACTTTGTAATGAACTTTGACTGTATGCTTGTAACAACATGAGGCTTTAATAAATCTACAAGATAATTAACATAGAGAGGCATAGATATGTAAGGAAAGAGCAATAATTTGTCATTCTTCTCTATTAGGCTGCTAGCAATAACTAATATTTATAGATCACAGTTCAAAGAAGAAAAATCTCATTTTCTGGTTCTTGGAAGACAGAAACTCTTGGGTTAAAAGAGTGTGGGATAGGTAGCAACTTCTCTGGGTGAGGCGTCCTCCCATAGAATTTGATTTCTTCCCTAGAACCCTAAAGGAAAGCTTTAAACTCATGATTTCTATTTCATTGTCAACCCCACATATCAAATGACGTTTTGCTCCAATATAGCAGGAAAAGTAGAAAATCTTGATGCAAAGGTCATTCTGAAAAAATGTGTTGCTTTGGGGAAAAGTGAGTAGTTATCTGTTTTTCTAAAATAAAATAGAGAAGCAGCTGCCCAGTTGTCTAATAGAGCCCTTCAGGAGATGGCATAAGCCAGAGGGAAAGCAATGAAGCAGGTGTTTCAGCAATCAAAGAACCTCAGCTCAGGACAAATGGACTATCATCTCACTGAGTGAGAGCTCAGAAGAGAAATGTCCAAACTTTTCCAGCTTACCCTAATTTTCCTCATTGATGTGAATCAGAGTCACAATGGGCTTGATCAAGAGCTACAGTTTTTGAGGACTTCTTGCATCTCATGAGCAGCCCCATGGTGAGACTGCTGTAGGATTAAAAACTTGAAAGACCAGGAGTACCTGGGATGAGGGATTTCACATGATGAAGCCAAGCCATTTATTGAAGTTTGTTCTTCAAGCAAACCATGACATGATTTGGTAAGAAGCCTGGTAAATTTCTGATGCACCATGGACTTCATTTTACTATAAATTCTTCCCAAGTGATTACTTCCCACAGAGCTCTTCAGCTTAGCTGGAGCTATTTCTTTCAGATCAAAAATATTTAATCAGAAAATTCCAGCTTGGCTCTACCACTGAATCTATTTTGATTTTGTTACTTATAGGCTGTCTCAATAAAAGCAGACTAATTTCACTTTAGTTTATAGTTTCTAGCATTGCTGTTTGGAAAATGAAACTTCTGACTGCAGTACAATTCCAGTTTCAACATTTGTTTCATCTTGGAACAGAATATTTTAAAATATGAACACATTGTGGTTTTTGTTTTTGGTTTTTTTTTTTTTTTTTTTTTTGTGTGTGTGAGGTTTATTTTTGTTTTGGTTTTATTATTTGTTTGATTGATTGTTTTGTTTAATTTTTTTTGCATTTATGTCACCAAGATATCAGAAATGGACTTTAATTTTAATGTGAAATTGTTTGGATTTTGACAAAATCCCTTCTGGAAAAATGTCATGGTATTTTTTTTCTTGTTTCTAATTTAGTTGGTTTCTGCTACTTAGAGACTGATAAAATGAATCCATGCATTCGAATCAGGAAACATTATTCTTCCAATTAATTATCTATGAATAATGGAAATTAAATAATTATGAATTTGTACCTTACATCTTCTACTCCTTTCCACCTCAGCTCTTCAAATTTCCAGCTTAACATGTCCATGGAGCAGTCATGGTGATCCCACTTTTTTGTTTTGTTTTGGGTTTTTTTGATGGGTAAGAGCACAGCTGGGTCCTTCAAAACAAGTTAAACAGGAGGAAGAGACATATGAACCTGAAATTTCAGAGGACTCACTGCATCCTGTATAAATTACCTCCTTCAAGGGTTCCACAGAGAGAACACGTGGCAACTGGACTCATCAAAAATAATGTTGGCAGATGCAGACATGTACCGTCACCAAAATATGCTGATCAGGAATTAAAATCTGTGTGCACTGTCACTTTTTACTCAGTTGCTGTTGCTTCCTTAAGTTTTTGCTTGTATGTGATTGGCTACTTCATGTGAGTTTTAAACCCCAGGCCATTACTCCCCCATTCTGTAGACTTTCATTTTACTTGAAAAATTAAACTAAAGACTAATAATGCTTGTCATTTCTGTATTATGACTAATGTCTTTGGACTTGGACTTCCACAAAACCTTGGCCAAAGTATACTGATTTCTGTACTCTCAACAGTGAAGACAATTATTAGCAGAAAGCAAAATTTCATCTCCTTTACAGGGAGGAATTCAGTACATAGTTTGATATATTTATGACTTCAAGAAAGCAACAAAACTGGGGAAGGTTTATTTTTCATGGTGAAGGTGATGTTTGATTGCTGTTGAATACTTTTCATGTATTTTTAATCAGTAAAATTCAATATTCACTGAAGGATCAAAGCACAACAGGCCAAATATTACTCTCAGAGGTATAAGTTTGGCTCATACTTTTCTGGGATTGTCTGAAATATGAAACACAGCCTTTTGCATTGGGAACTTTGTAACCTGGTGAAAGCAAGGAGCTGCTTCTCCACTCCACAGCAATATCCCTGTGGGTGTCTCACAGTGTCAGTGGTGCCTCTGGGTTCACATGCAGCTCCCAAAGAGGCAGTACGCAGGCAGAAGAAAGGAATGGATCTTAAACCTAGCTTTCTTGGGTATTTAGTTACTTAGTGCACTCCCAGGCCCATAACCCCTCATGCTTCCTCCTCTCAGCTTCTGCAGGAGCAGCTCTTCCTCATTCTCACAATTTCCACTCCCTCTCACCTCCTGTCTTTTTATCTGACAGCTACACTTTTATCAATAAAATCCCACAGTACAATCCTGATGGTACCAGGCAATGGAGTGTCTTACCCCCAGATAAGTTCTGTCAAGGGCATCAAGAAAGCCTGCCCAGTCCTGCCATGCCCAGCAGGAGACCTGTGACATGTCAGATGCTCACAGATCCAATGCCCTGCTGACCCTTACATACTTGGTGCATCCACCCCTGCAGGGGTTGTAGGGATTTCTGTTTGCAGGGCTAAACACTTTTCTTGCGAGGTGAAGCCAGTTTGTGCATGAAGCCCCATGTTTAACTGGATTAACTGGATCACATAGATTAACTGGAGCATTCATCTGGGGCAAAAAAGTCATGAATGTCAGTTCACCATCTTCCAATGCATACTTAAATGTATTTAGCTCTGTTACAAGTATTTGTTGGAATGTGGCTGACTCCAGATTTTCCTCTCCACAGTAAACACAAGAGTATAGAGTCATTGTGACAATCACTTCCTTTCTAGGTCAAAATAATTTTTAATTTCTTGATGCACAGTGGAGTAGCAAGAGCCATTTTCAACATGTTTATCCCAGACTAACATGGTGGCCAAGTCACTTGATTGTGCATATCTTGATTCACATCCCTTCAGGTAGAAAAGGAAACTGAACATGTTTTCCCACATTCTAGGTCAGTGTACTAAACCTATGACTGTGAACTGAAAGCAGGTATCCTCATCATGGTTAGGGGAAGAATAAATTGTGTGCTGAGAAGTTGAAGAGAGTAAAGAAGTAAGTACACAGGTTTTGTCTCTCTGGTTTCCTTTTGGACAAAAAGTGTCTCCATGTTCTATTGTCTTTCATTAATTACATTGTGAGAAGCTCATCAGTGTCCCCACGTCACAGAGACAGTGAATGCACTCAGTTCAGGGCTTCAAGTCCCAGTGCCAAGGAGGTGCTAAAATTACATTCAAAAGTCTTCTTACATCCTCTTCATGATGCTCTTTATTGAGATGGGTTGGGTAAGCAAGTATGGAATCTATTTTTCACCTGCAAATTTTAAGGTCTACCCAAAGCTGTGATCTGAAATAGCCAAAGAACCAACTTGAAGTGGCCAACCAGTGGCAGGTGTGTGGTCAGTGACAGGCTGCTCTCTGCCAGCAGCAGCCATGAGGCAGGAGCTGAGCACCAGGGAAGCATGCGTCCTGCAACAGTGGCCCCAAGGCTAGCCTTACAGACAATGTTTGGGAGAGATATTTGAATAATGGAGCATGGAAACAAAGCTAGTCCAAGTGTTGAGCAAGCATCTGGCATGGGTGCTTTCAAACCATCATCTGTACTTCATTCTGCTTGCCAACACACATCATTAACTTTTAATGTAAAGAGAAAACAAATGTGTTTGTCAGCAGGATGACTATCCTCCATACGTTTTTTCCATCTCTGAACATGTTAATTATGGTTTCCCCTAAAATATCTCATTAACATTAGGATTCTAAGCAAATATTTCCGTAACTTAAAGAAGCTCACGAGGACAATTTTATTTTTTTTCCAAGCTTTCAAAGGTTCTGGGTTTGTTACACTTCAATATTTATGTGTGCCCTGCTGCACTGTCACCATCCCCAAATGTTCCCAAGGTGTTACTCTACACTACCTCTCTTCCTCTGTTTCACAATAAGCTTACTATTCTGGATGTCTGTGCAAAACAGCTGGCAAAACCCATCTCCCAGATGAGGACATTATTTATTGTATATGGAATAAAAATCTTTGAGAGGCCAGAAGGACATGTAGAAAATTGCAGTAATTTGGGGACTTACTCAAATCAGATTATTTTATCATGGATACCAGAAATGGACTTTTCCAACTGCTGTCTTATTGTGAGTTCACCAGCAGAACCATGAGTGTACAAACACACTTCCAGGAGATAATCAGACTTCAGCCATTACCAGCTGAGATCAGAAGAAACTTTTGAATAAGCATTTAGGGAGTTAATTTTGCTTAGGGGATCACATACACAGTCCTGTTCTAGAAAATGTACAAAATGTGTACACAAGCACCAAAAAAAGTGGAATGGAAATGAAACAATCAACTAAATTTTTGTGTCTGGAGCTAGAGTCATCCCAAATATACTTCATGCAAGCTAAATGGGCTGTAGCTCTTCTCCAAGACAGCTAGCACCCTTCAGAGCAAGAAATATCTGTAACTCTAAAGTAGCATTAAGTAGCCAATACCCACAATGAACCTTTTTTTTTTCTGATACTGGCTAGTTCTGGAAGTGTGCCATGAGGTAATAGTTTATAAAGAAATAGATATTTTTAAAAGCTATAATTACAAAATACTAAACTAGAGTTCCAATATCAAATGAAAGATTTTTTCCAACATACAAAAAAAAATATTAAAAAGATTAATGTAGGTCTATACAAAAGTGAAAAAAAAATTGTTACTTTCCAGTCCTTCATAGTCTCTGAATGAATCAAATCACACTTAATAAATTCCATCAATACAAAGCAATTTTAACACATTCAAGGGTTAACAAAAAACTTTTATGTTAGGGTGGGCCTCTAACATAGTAAAGAAATTCTTCTTGTACTTGGACTCCAACAAGACATGAAATATTTAAACACAAAAATCTATTTCCCCAGTTACATAGCAGCATTGCAGCTTTAAATATTAAAAACAATAGCACTCTAGTATTCTAAGCAAGTATAAGAGCTCATTGGCAGCAGATACCTCTCATCTTCTCTTGCTGGAGTGGTAGAAAAGATATTTTATCACAAAAAAAGAAAAAAAAAGAAAAAAAAAGAAAAAAAAAGAAAAAAAAAAAAAGAGACACTACTGAGGTATGCACACTCTCCGGATTCCTTCCTATCAGAGTATGGAGAAAAGAAATATCTTGATGGTTTGTCTATCTAGGTATTTATATAGCACCATTCTCAAGAGTATCTGGATTTGTGGAGTGAGTAATGCAAGAGGGACTATTTGTTTGTTATGGGAATAAGGTATATAATATGAGATAGAGAGGAAAGATCCCCTGTGAGTGTGTATCACTGTAGCTTGACTAAATAGCAGCAATGATAATTTTCCAAAACATAGCAAAAAGGCAGAAAATGTTTGCTGAAAGTTCTTTGTTCTCAGGTCAAAAAGTGACAAAAATATGCAAAGAGCTGGGAGTAATAGCTGGAGAGAAAGTAATCCATGCAACTGTGATGATATGTCCTGTTTATAAGATCATCTCTCTATCTTTAGTCGTGTGTATCGCATATTGTGGTAAATCAATTTGAAGGACAAAGGCCAGAATTAAATATCTTAACATATGCTTGTTACTGAGTTTAAATAGAGAACCTTCAGAGGCAAGTGCAGCAGCACAGCTGTTAATATGTGACTCCTGGCTTTCCATTTCATCTAAAGTCTAACTCAAATTCTAGTGTTGTATTGCTGGGTTCTGTGGTCTGAGCAGGAGCTCTCCCAGTAATGTATTCATTCCCTGCATCAGTTTCAATCTTCTGCACATCACAGTTCTTATGTTTTTCCTCTTCCATGTCTTTCCTTCCCTCATTCCCTTTATTTTAGCATCTTCTCCTGTTTTCTCATACAATTCCCTTCAGTCTCCCCCCACAGCCTGCACCATAAGATATCCCTTAAACAAATCAGTGGCACACATGAAGAAAAATGCCATAAAGCACAGGACTGCCCTGAAATAGGACTGCTCAAACCCTGCAGTTTTGCTCAGTACTTTTGCTCCCTGGGCATGCTTGTTGCTGTATTGGTGACTTAATGACAGCAATGCAGCTTCCTTGCTCTTGGCTCATGTTAGCCCTGCAGAGCAGCACAGATGAGGGAGGTGGCTTCACTCCTTTTGTGTATTGCTAGCAGACTAGGTTTTGTACTCATGTGCACAGATGCTGGGACTGAGTGGAGATTGGGCTAGCTGAGGAGCTAAGTGCACCAATGTCCTGTTAAGTAGGACTGGACCATAGGGTGGTCAGCCATGAAGAAACATTACCAGGAGAAGGAAATAATGCAATTCAGAAGTACAAATCCAGTACTGATGCCTGACATTCCATTGCTCACATCTTATGATTACGACTGACCTGAAAGAGAATAAAATTGACCCTCTTATTAGGCACCCCAATCTGTCTCCATGGGCAAGTATGGGCAGATGCAGGCTACTCTGCTTGAGGCCCAGAAAGAGCATTGGCTCCAGATTCATAAAGTTAGATAAGTCCAGCATTGTGCCCTAGTTAATTGTATATTTGTGCCATTCCTGGGCCAGAGCAAGTTCCCCTTTGCCCAGCTCTGCAGCCAGGAGGAGGTTATGCCCATCTGCCTGTCCCTGTGCATCCCAAAAGAGTTTGAATGGCCAGCATGGGAAAGGGAGTAGCAAGAGCATGGGAAGATCCTGCCATGTTCCCTTCACCCATGCAAAACCACAGGCGCTCCCAGCATTGGTGCAGAGCTCTTCCTACTGCTGCTGATCTCCATGTGCCAAGTTACAGCAGCTCCCAACACCAGTCCTCTATAATAGGGTCCAGGAATACCTATTAGTGCTCAAGGGTGCTTAAAGCTTTTTATATTAACACTTAAGATAAGAGGTGCTATCTAGTGTAAATGCAAAGTCAAACCTGTGAAATCAGCAAAAAGTTTCCAGTGTTTGAGAAAAAAAAAAATCAGAAACTGAACTTGACTTATTCCTTCCAGCTTTTCCCTGGAACAGATCTCGTTTGTCAATGAATGCTACATAATCACCTCACTGCAGCTTCCAGACTTTCCCAGTACAGGAATAAAAGTACAGCATGCACCTATCTATAATACTGCAAGATATGAGAGCACAGCCAGTTTGGGAACATTGTTAGCTAGGCCTCATTAATAAAATAAGGCTAATGATTTATTCATATCCAGGACAATAAGAGGACAATGTAGAGCAGTTACATTAATGGCAAGTAGATGCTTTGGGGGAAAAATGTGAACACTAATGAAAATTGGTTCTGTCTCCTTCGGTGTTTTGTATAAAACAGCGTGGGTGATTTTTCTGACCAAAGCAGTACATTAGGGACACAGAATTCCCTGTACTACATATTAAGATAGGAACTAGGAAATTATTCAGACTAATATAAGAATATATTATCACTTCAGTGCTTGAATAACTCTCTCAATCTCATTTCCCCACGTGCAATCTTTTATTCTATCTTTTCACCCTCATTTTCTCAAAGCCTTGAACTTGCTACTGTAATTGTGGATGCAGACAGTATTGCTGTGAAAATAACGCTCTGAAAATGGTCTGTGAAGACACTATTTGAAATGGTTACTATTTAAAGCTGACTTAGCTGTACTTCTGCTGTGGAAAATTATATAACATGTGCCCTTCTAGAACAGTGCTGTAACTTGTTTAAAGTAGTGGTAGAAATTTTTTGCAATAACATAGATTATCTGCTCAGAAAGCAGAGTGAGCTGTGCTTGTCTCCCTCCAAAAAAAAAATGTGCTGGTCTTCAAGTAAAGTCATGGAGTTTCTTTAGTCATCCTCATGGTTATTCTGTGTCTAAATAGTGGGTTTATTTGGTTTGGATTACTGTTCACAGGATGCAGCTGTGTCACAGTCCTAACCTGGGGTAAAGTCGCTCCAGCCCAGAGCAAGTGCCATGCTTCCTGAGTTGCTTTGCTCAGCTGTCCCGGTATCAACTGAGAGCTACAAGCCCCAGTTTTTTTAGTCATTTTGCTGTACCAGTTGTATTGCAAACAGTTGACCTACATACTCTCTCTAGGGTGAAATATGGAACAGAAGAGAGAGTTGAAAGCTGTGAAGATCCCATGAGCAAGCATTGGTGACCTGAAAGGTGACAGATAACCACATGTGTGCCCTCACAGCCTCAGCAGTATGAGCTTAAGCACTTTGATACTGGGCTGCAGCACAGCCACAAATGTGGCTGGTTACAGCATATTATGATGAGCAGGTTTTTGTTTGTTTGTTTAGTTTTGCTTTTTAATTAAAAAAGAAGAAAATGCAAGGAAGAGACAAACAATGCACTATCAATGACAGTGTTATGTTATATGACCTAGAACTCTCCTATAGTAAACTCATGGATAAAACAAAAAGTAGTTATTTTTCCTCCATATATTAATTCTCTGTTACTAATATTTCTTCTATATCTGTACTAGTGAATGAAATGGAAAAGGGTCAAGAAGCTAGGTCCGAGACTCTGTGACAGTGATGCTTGTGTCAACATGCCTGAATTCTTTTCCCTCAAACAGTCTGACCCATTGCACCTGCTAGGAATAGTCCTTGGTACCTCCTACAGCAGTAAACTGTAGCCAAACATTGTCTGGAGAGGGATATTTGGCAAGAAAGGTGCTAGTAATTACCCAGCACAGAGGGTGGCACGGCAGGCCTCTGATGTGGCCCTTGTCATGCCTAGTTAACCAGCATTCGTGTAGTCCTTAACATTTGAAACATCTCTTCTGCTGTGGAACAGTATTTCAAGGCAACTATGAACTTCTGACTAGGCTTCAACTGCCCTAATTCCCAGGAAAGCAGGTTCATTTTCAGGTGCTACATTGTACAGGTGAACAGTGCCTGTCAAGATGATCAAACTGTACCCCAAAGGCAGAGGAAACAACTGAGATTTCCTGGGGTCATGACAGCAGACATGTTAAACACACTTCTTGGGTGAAACTCTGGAAAGAAATGTATTGCCACAACTTTCATCTCCACAGCAGGTAACACGTAAGCTTTGCACTATCCCCATGGCAGGGCATGGGCAGGGTGAGAGCCACGAAGGCCAGCAGGTGAAGGGAGAAACAGCATGGGAAGAGTAGGGTAAGCTACACAGGGGTAGGAAACTCTGGACTGTAGGTCATATGGCCTGGCTTCTCCAGGCAATTCTGACTTTTCCCCTCCATGCTTTTTGCCTCTATATTTTCTTATTTCTAATGATATGCTTTTCAGAGCTGGCTGACACACAAGTTTACTACTTAAAAAAAATCCTCATAACTTTTCCAAACAAGTTACAGTTCTTGTTTCTTCTTTCTGCCACATACCTGAAACCATCTTGAAAAAACTGTTGAGTAGTAGGCAGTCTAGGGGAAAAAGTGGGAAAAAGTAGAGATGCAGTAGCATAACTATCGGTATCAGGAGTCAGATGATTGAGGGGGAGGGGAAGAGTTTGTTCATTTTTAAAAGAAAATATTTTACAGTGAAGAAAGCAGACGGTCAAATCACATTCTTTGACCAATTCCAGTGCTTTTTACTGGAATAGAGGAACTGTCAAAGTAGCTTAAACTACCATTGACCTTTCTTTTAAGACTATTATTTCTCTTCTCGGTGTGATGATGTCATCCACAAAATGTAGATCTAAAATCTGTATTTCACAATATTAGTGTGCTCCGTACATCAACTTTTGAGTTAAACCTATTGATAAGTACTGTTAGTGCTCAAGCTATAAACCCAGATTTTATTTTATTTTATACAAAGTGTCTTCCTCTGATGTCATTCGTGATTAATGTATGCATAAATCAGTGATGGATTGAGCCTCAGTTGAACTGGAGAAGTGGGGGAGCTGTATGCAATGCCAGTCAGGCAGCAGAGGGAAAAGAAAATGTGTTAAATTGCTCTTATAGTTTCCCTGTAAATCTGTCCTGTAAATTATTGCATCAAAGTCCCAGGAAGCTGCAGTGGTCAGAGTCTAGTCTCGAGCCTGTGATGAGGTCTAGCAAATCATCCCATAAAGCCCAGGATGAGTGAATACAGTACAGGCTTTTGAATTGCCTGTAATTCAGCTCCTGGACAAATTAATATGACTTCTTTTTTAAACCCAGACAGGGCCACAGGCACAAAGCTTTGTTTTCTACCCTGTGTTATCTTCTCTCTGTCACAAGGCACAGAAATAGCCTGCACTACTCTCCCTTCTGGTAGCTCTTCCTAAAGGGTTTTTGGGCCCCATTTTCTCACTCATGATATTGCTATCAAAGACATGTAATTTTTATGTAATATATTTGGAAGATCTGCTACTCCAATGTTTCCTCAGTACAGCCTGACTGCAATGGATTGAGAACTGTGTCTCATGCAGGTGCTGTGCATCCTTGTATATCTTACACTGGGGAGATTCATAACTGATGAATACCTTTCTAGCCTTGATGCCATCTCCTTAAGAATGTTTCTGCTCTTTATTATGCCCAGGGAGAAAAATGGATCTTGTTTCTCAATGTTTGTACAACCTGTGATGATGTTGCTGTTTCAGAATGTTTCTGTGCCACGAGTGCTGCGAGTCCTGCTCACCAAATGTTTTTTTTCTGCTTTGTCTGCCTTTTGCTATAGATTTCTAGAAAACATCAGGGAGTCATCAGGCAAGTCTATGTCATCCCAACACTTGACCTTCCACCATTAGGGTTGATATTGCTTGTGCAGTTCTCCAATATGTGGTTGTTTCATAGCATATTTTCTACAGACATAAATGAGTACAGAAACTAGAAATGGGTTACCCTTAGCAGGTAACCATTGATTTTCACTTAGAAATCAAACAGACCTCCTCACTAAAACACCTGAAATTTTATACTAGGACAGAAAAATGAGATCAAGAATTTTACTTTTGTTTTTATAATGTTCCAAAAATATAAAAGGACTTGAGAGAACTGTCATTAGCAGTCATCTCAGAATGGCTACATTTTGGAAATGTTGTGAGTTTCAGGGCATTGTCTTATATCTCTTGTCTATGGTTTTTAAGATGGTTGCAGCCAGTTTTGGACACACAGAAGTTTACTATAAATAATAGCACTTCAAAAAAAAGTCACTGCCTAATGCAGCAATTAAATATCCATGTTCTATAAAACACACACATATCCATAATTATTTTCAACCACAAGACTGTTTCTGCAATTTCCTTGGAAAAATGCCCCAGATATTGCATTTTACAGCTGCTCTGTTAATGTTAACTTTTTGGTGATTTTAATGAGCTAACTTAATGGTCTTTAGAAACAGTTCTTTTCATCATGTTTTAAAAAATAAATGTATATACACAGTGCACTATGTAAAGTAAATTCAGTAAAGGCACATCAACATTTGAACATATTTACAAGGCAAATTATGCAAGATTATTGCAGAGGAAAGCAGAAAGGTGGCAACATAAGAAATCTGAATATGAAAGTATCAAATGAAGATAAACTGGGCCATTTCAAAATAGTCAAATCTGTACTGTGCAAAAGCATACAGGAGAAATGTCTCTCTTCCCCC
>JANIJG010012781.1:0-49550 GCA_024611175.1 Megaceryle torquata | reverse complement strand
TTCCTTTCCTTTCCTTTCCTTTCCTTTCCTTTCCTTTCCTTTCCTTTCCTTTCCTTTCCTTTCCTTTCCTCTTTTCCTTTATTTTCTTTTCCTTTCTTTTCCTTTCTTTCTTTTCCAGCCAGACTGGTTAGGAAATGGTTATTTAAGCCACTGCAAACTCCAAGACTGAGGAAAACAATGTCCCTGCACATACTCCCTAGGAAGCCTCCCTGTCATTCAGAGGTGTTAGGAGGCAGGATAAATCTTTTAAGATGCATTAAAAAGGCAAAGTCACTGTTTACAGTCAAAAAACGGCTTTTTAAGATTTCATGAGTTCTTTATTTAAAGATAAGCAAACAAATTCAGGTCACCTCTTTATCCCACTTAATTTAGGAAAGTAACTCTTGAAGCAGATTCTCCTCCTGTATTTTTCCTGCTGGAATCATCATCTTGTGCACTGAATCAGGAAAAATGAGAAAGTGGGAAAGCCTGAACTTGATTCATCTGATATTTTTGATGAATCTATCATGGCAGGGTATCCCACAGGGCTTTCCAATCCCCCAGCACCTCTGCAAGACAGACATCTCACCTGATGACTCTGACAGAAAGCCCCACAACAGGTTAAAGTGGGAAATTATTCTTTTCACCTATAGAAAAAAATTTAAAACCCCATCACAGGCTGTGTGTTGCACTAAAGTTTTATCCATTTTTCCTCAACAATAGCCATGTATCAAGTTTACTGGGATAAATTTTGACTGGTCTCCAAAGCATAGCCCCCATCTCACTGCGGAGTCAATGATTGTCTGGATGAATTACTTATCTACCCTGTCAGCCTTCTGTAATGAAGATCATTTGTGTGGGTTGCTATGTCCATAGTGACAAAACTACATTATAGAGGAGCACAAATAGTACTGTTTTGCCATAGGCAGATTATGGTGTAAACTCAGGGAATACATACAACGCCAGCATAGCAACAGGCTGGGAGGAAATTTGAGAGGAGGAAACAAGGAAATTCTGTTCTTGGAAAATGTGTTTCACAAATAGAGCAAACAATATATTTCTCTAATTTGTCCTGCATCTTCCAGGTTAACTCTGATGCTAGTTAGGCTGCTGATGAAGCAAGTTAACAAGAACACAGGAAAACAGTGGTTTTTATTTGAAATTTCAGGGAACAAAACCAGTGGACTTCTGTATAGACTCATTTTACTGTTTAAACTCCTCTGCTTACTTTCACAGCAAAATTGAGCAGATATGGACTCATATTAGTGTTAGCTTGGTGAATCTGATTTTAGGACTACGAGCTCAATTCTCTTTTGCCTCAAACCTCAAAAATAACACATATAAATGTAATACTTGCAGAATCCGAACTCAGATGGCTCCTTTAGGGTGGGAAGAGGTGAGGGAGGGTCTGTGAGACCAGAGCAGAGGGCAGAGGAGAGCCACGCACAGACAGTGGGGAGAAGCAGGCAGGGTACAGCTGTAATGTGTACACATATATATGCACAGCAGCACAGCTGCAGCTATGCATGAGCTTATGCTTGTGCTTTTCCTTTTCCACTAAACAGCATGTGAGCCTTGTGCCTGTAATTAACAGCTAGAGCTGTGTGATCTCTGGGTATCAGCACCAGCAGATCGATGTTTGCTCTGGGTCTGACTATGCCCAGACACAAAGCAGCCACGCAAGGGAGGGATTGGAGGACATCTACAGTCCTTACATCTGCTTATGCATGCTATGGGGCCAAGTGTGTAAACAAGGATATACAGAATGAAAGGCCATATTTACAGTTCAGAGCTGGAGAAAGTGTCTCTGTGACAGTGGGCCTGTGCAAAGGAGTTGGGGGTGAGAGAAGACAGAAGCCTGCAGGGTTTGTGGAAAAGCATCAACTCTTCTCTTAAAGCAAAGTACAGGGACACATAGTCAATGAGCTGGGACTCACTGATGCAAATTGCATTATATAAGTGCAGCTTCATCCTTGAGTTATACAGCCATGTACTGTCTGTCACAATATAACAGTCTAAACTATCCCTTTTTATACTATACCTGTTCTCACATAAATAATCAAGTACAGTAATATCAGAATTGAAATATTTATTGTCCCCCTGAATTAAAAAAAAAAATAAATCTTTCAGAGAAGTCCTGAACCCTAAACTGAGTACTCATGCTCACTTCATTTAATAGGTGTTTTCCAGAACCTGAATGTGCCTGCATTCAGAGCAACCCATACACTTTTCAGGTAGCTGGAGCTGATAGATGCTGCTTGCTACAGCATGTGGTGAATGAAAACACACAAAAGCCTTCATCTCTTTTAGTGCTAAGTCTGGTTTTAGAGGTTGAATCTCTTCTTTTAGCACTGCATACAAAAGGGGACTACTCACAATTATATTCTACTGGCTCAGTGGTAGAAGAAATAATCTCTGGGTGATGCTAGTGATAAAGTGATGATGTATTCAACCACCCCAGCCACACCTGGAAGAAATTATCTGTTTGCTCTTCTTTCCCACAGCTCAGGTGTCAGCACACAGAGAATTGCTCAGGTTGGAAAAGACCTTCAAGATCGTCAAGTTTAACCTTCAAACTGCAGGAAAACAGGATTCAGGTTGCTTTCTGAGCAAACTTAAAACCACATTGCAACAGATTTTCCACCTTTTTGGTGAGGGCCTTCCTTTCTTGAAAAAATTGCATGTTTGCTATGTAAAAGAGAGAAGAAATCTATATTGTAATGATCGTAGTCCCAGTGTACCACTTGTTACTGTGCTATTTATTTTAAATACCCATCAAAATGAACCTGGAATCTGAGTCTCCAACAGCCAAGATCTACCTGTGAAGCTCTAGAGGTTTTCTCAAATTTGTGCCTGTATTGTGGCCCGATGCAAATGTATCCCTCCTTGTAGACTATCAAAAGGACAGAAGAGTAAGGCAGCTTTGGTGCCATAAGTGTTAGGGTTCAAAACACCCTAACAGGAGAAGAACCCAGATCTTCTGAGACCCAACTAACCACTGAGTGAGTGGATTAGTTACGCAACGTGGTCACTACTCACATCACATACCCACCATGGATATAGTCCTTTAAGGTAGTTCTTGCATACTGGTGTTTTATAGGTTTGCTAAAATAGTACCAGCTGTGATATATACCAGTCTAAGCATTTTAATGACTTTTGGCTAAACCTTCATAGCTAATAGTTAAATTGCCAAATGCTCCATAAAACAAATATGCAAACAATTTGCTAGTTAATCATCTATCATAAACGGACATACACAGCTGCTGAGATATATAATTGCTGTTTCATCAGGGTTGGTACTTTATTTACATAATTCCCTTACTGATTTTAACATAGATTTTTTTCTTCAGAGAAACAAAGAGAGGAAAAAAAATGCTAACATAATGTCTCATTAAATGCAGCATGTTAAAGAGACAGATCTGGTCACAGCTGGTGGATAACAATAGTGATTTTCTTTGATGTATTTTTAAAAATAATTGAAATCTGTATATCTGCATATTTATATATCTGCATATATATGCATGTATGTGCAAGCATTGTTATTTACTGATACAAAATATTTGTATGTAGAATAGGTATACAAATGTTTGTTAACATATTCAAATTAAGATATGTTAAAAGTGAAGAAAATAGGTCTTTTATGGAAGTGAGAAAGATAAAACATGAGCAATAAAATATAAATCAGCATTTTTTCTTTGATTCTGTTCAGTATTTTTGATTAAAGGGAATATCAGCTGCTAATAGAATCCATGCCACACAAATTAATATGTTTTCTGGAAAAGTATATTAAGTGATTTAGTGGGGTTTTTTTGTTCTTTTTCATTTTGCTTTTCAGGAAAAAAGCCCAATTAAAAGTGGAATAACACACCTTACTAGTGTTTTGCAGTGAGTGTTAGAAAAAAGGGATTGATTTCTGATTTTACATCTCCTGTTCTTTATCAAGCTCTAGAAAGCTGATAAAATTACTCTAAGCCTAGAAAACTTTAACACTAAAACAATACATATTACAATTGTTAAAATAACACTGGCAAATGAATGTACTTGCAATACCCATGGCTGCTTTTCTTAAAATGTTCTTTTATTTGAATGGAAGCCCACACATACTGACTGGGTATTGACAGTACTGGTATCAAAGAAACAGCGTGTGGAGAGTAAGAAAATACAACATGTGGTTTGGTAAGCTGTGGGTTTTTTGTTTTGGGTTGTTTCGTTGGTTGTTTGGTTGCCTGCATTTGCTCTCTTTTCTGTGTTCTGCTTTTTAGATCCAGGTATGAAATCTGGGAATGAGTTCTAGCAATATGATTTCATCTTTTTTGTGAGTCTAGACTTTGGGGATATTTACAGTGAAGGTATTTCCATTCCTCTGTTTTGCTTCTTCACTGGCATTTAGTCCTGATTCTTGAAATCCCTCTGCAATGAAAAAACATTAATTAGCTTCAGTACAATGCTGAAGGAAAAATATTGGAAAATGTGGTTTATTTTACCAAGCACTAGATCCTATAGCTATGCTTTGTTTTTCTTTCCTTACCTTAAGTTTTTTGATTTTCATCAGAAAGAGCTGTCTTTCAAATGCTAGGCAAGATTAGCTTGCAGTTCCCAGATGCTCTTTGCCTCTTTGGTATAAAACTTAATTTCAGATGAGGTTCATTTCTGTACATCTACCAAAACTGGATGAAGATTGTCGGTGTTTCACTGACTTTCAGTCATTATAATATGACCTCAATTCAAGAAGTGATTTAATGGAAGGTAGAGGCTTCTGTATCCTGCTCTGGTATTACCACATACTTAACTTTAACATGCTGATCTCTAAATTACATGCCTGTAAGGCCAAACATTTGATGCTACAAAACAATGCCAGAGTTGGCTTGGCTTGACTTTTATCCGGCCTCTTTGAAAATATTCCTTCTGACAGGTTTTAACAATATGATTGTTCTGTTTGTTTTCTACCCATTAGGTCTACAACTGTACTTACTTTCTACTGCTCCTGTTCCAGACCCCAGGTATTTGCATTCCTGAAAATCTGGGAGGTTATTTTGCCACTTCTCCTTTGATCTCATGAAAATGTCCCCTCTCCTTACAAAAACTTGGGCACCATTTTATATGATCATTAACATTATGATACCATTTTATATATGCAAAAAAAGCATCTCTTTGAGACTTCATGGAAAGCATTTGTGATCCATGAAAACACTGACATTGAAAATGAAAACCATAGACTGAAAACATCCTTCAGCACCTTGTGTAACCCAGGACACATTTTCCATGTCTGGATGAAGCAATCCTTCACAATCCCTTATCCACTCATTAGCTTTCATGCTCTGAGCAGTGCCTTCCTCTTCCCTGAATAAGTCAGAGTGCCTGCAGAAAAATGAGCATATAGTCACTTCTTTTGGAGATCTATCCTCTTACATAGACACCAGGAGACCAAAGGCAGGTTCATCACACAACCTGACTCTGACACTTCCTGTCTTTTTAGAACTTGACTTTACAGTCTTGGTGTTCTTTTAACAGTATTCTAATTTAATTTCTTCCCTTTTTAAAAAATACAAAACTGAAAGTGTCCAATGTATTGTCCTGACCATCTCAGGAGGAATAAAAACTCCAAGTAGTGGAAGACTTGAAGAAACTGATGGCAATAGCATGCTGTTTAAGCCATCTTCTGAAAAGACTGCCATGCTGGTTTTATCAGTGGTTTTGCAGGCATTTTCTGATGGCAGACTGTTGAGGCTCAGGTCTCTGGTCCTGTGCTATTGAAAGTGCTTTACAGACTAATGCTCCCCTTTCATCCTTCCTTCCTATTTAGCTATGGCACCTTTACTGCCATCTCATGCTACTTGTCTTCTTCTTCTCATTAATCAGAAGGGATACAGCCACCAGCTGGATTTCTTTAGCCAGTACGCTCTCCCGTGCTGGGGGTTTTAAAGTGGGAGAGCTAGCACCTAGAGCAGTTTGCATTACAGAGCCTCCCAGTCCCCAGATGAACTAGTCCCTGGGCCCACATGGACAAAATAATGTTTTCTCCTCCCACACCCGAAACCTCTTTCTTGGAGACAGGAAAATTAATTTTGCTGGAAATTTTTCTTAGAAAAATGAGACAGAGCCTGACACTCAGCATGATTTTCTTAGAGGTGGTTAGAAAGTTAAAGTTCTAAGCAGCTTCAGGTAAGATTTTCTGCCATCTCTAACAAAAAATTGGAGGGAGTGAGGGCACATCTCTGCCGACCTGTCCAAGCTAGCAGGTATTGAGGGACTGATTGACTACCAGACTATTACAAAGTGAGTCCTCAATATAAGCATGCACTCGTGGATGTGGGCTGATAGGTGTTGCAGACAAAATGTTCTAATTTATATTTTTCTTCTTAAGGCAATGATTTCATTTCTTTCAGTTTGTAAAGCAGTAATATGGACTTGAACCTTTGAATGCTATATCTTTTTTTTTCTTTTTTTCTTAAGCCAGTGGGTCAAACTCTGTCCTTTAAAGCACCCACCAAGTCCCACTAATGTCGGCTTTCCTTTAGAGGATGAAATAATATTATATAGTCCCAGAAAGTAGACCTCAAAGTCAGAAGATTTTATAAGCATGCTTCTTAGACCAAAGGCTTTAGCAGGTGTATTCTAAGGATTTTATTATGAGGAGCTTGACATGGAGGACAAATTCTGAGCTATGAGGATGTGCCCTTTCTCTCGGTCAGGATATCATCAGATGTGGTGGATACTAAGCTACAGATCCTTTGCCTTCGTTTCAGCTGATGGCTGTTTTCCTGCCACCAAGCAGGCTGTGAAACAAAAACATTTCAGCAAATGTATTTTACAGTAAATACTTTTTCTAGTATGAAACTGTGATTGAAGTATGTAATACTAAGAAAAGTATATTCAGGATAAAACAAATATAAATACCTATAGGGTGTTAAAGTTTTTTTATATATCTTAATGAGGGAAATGACTATAATCAAAAATCATACATTGTTTTGTATTACATTCTTGCATACTTAGCTGTTAACAGTGAAAAAAAAATTAAAAACCATAGTGGTCTACTACCTATTTACAGAATGTACAAACTTCAATCTATATTTCTGCTAGTTTATGAGGGCTGATTTTACACTAAATGCTTTTAAGTAGCTATTTATTACTGCATGCACTTGTGTTAATAAAAACAACTGTCTTGCATTCTTGAAAAAAGTGAAAAATAGATTCTAATATTGACCAATACCATGGTTACATGCAATAGTCATCATGGGTCTTAATTGTAGTCAATATTAAAAGATTTCACTTTCTTCTCTCCCATATTTTTTCTGTTGTTTACTATAGCATTAGTTTTCTCCAGACCAGCACCAAATAACACGTGCACTCCTGTAGGAGCTTAGTAAAGGTTAAAATGCTACCAAAAATTCTGTCTGACCTTGTAAAGTATGTAGCATATTGTCAAGAGTGCTTTTTCCACCTGTTGATGAATATGGTTTTGCAAGTTTTCATGGTGTTTCTTGTGAGAAGTGACTGCTGTGTACTGTATACTGTAAGTGTTGGGCAGTGTAAGCTGGAGTCTCAGCTATTGCAAAATGACATGGCTTCATGAGCTCTCATGAGCAAGACTGATTCCCTTTAGCAGTATGTCTTGAATGCAGGTGCAGACCTTGAATGATCTTGTGTGATGTCATTGTAAAACTTCTGAAAAACAACCAACTTTGTTCCTCCTTCTCTGTGTAGAAAACTCCAGGTGTAGCAGAGAGAAGAAAGAACATTTGGTCTCTTCTGAGGAACAACATTGTTTGCATTAAGTAATTTTTGTAAGTAGGTGGTCAGTCCAGGACAACATCTTTGTATGACAGTTTCATTCTTACTCTGGACAAATCACAATACTGATCTCAGCTGTTGCCAGGGCATGCCTGTCCTGTAGGTATGTTTAAGTGTGCTAAGCGACATCTCTTACAGTCCTTCCTTCCCAGAGTGTGCAGAGATGTTTGCTGATTACCAAGGAAAGGGTTTTTCTACAGCTGAGGAAGCTGCTTGCTAATGACAGCTCTTTGAGCTCGAGGTCCCTTTGTATACTTCCCACCACTCCCAGGAGTAGAGGCACTGCACAGTGCATCTTCCACTCTCCATCACCCTCTCTGCACATAAAGGAGGTGGAGTTCATGCTGCAATGGGAAACAGAGCAAGACCAAAGTAGCGGCAATGCTGTGCTGTGGCTTGTGCCTGGAGCCATGCAGATGTCTGAATTTCCTCTGTTTGTGAGAGAACAGAGGGTTCAAGGTGCCTCAAGAAGGAATAAAGGTGTGTGCAGAGCCATTGCTAAAGCAACTGCTGCAAACGGTAATGTTGCATTGTCAACTGCCTACACAGTATGAGGACCTAGACACAGGTTTGTGGCCACCAACCCACATTTGTTGTCAGGAGTCCTGAAGGAAGACTAACCCCATCATTCACCTTATTTTCATTTCTATCCTGGTCTGATTTCCAGTCAGTCCCCTTCTATAATGCCCTCTCTCATAGGCTTGATTTTTTTCAAAATTACAACTTCAGAGAACTACAGAATCCCTTAACAATAAAAAGTTATAGAACCCTGTAAAAACTGAGTGCAATCCTCATTCATTCACCTCCTTATGCAATGAGTGCCTTACCTAAGTTTATAGGTTTCAGAAGTACATTACCTATTCTTGTCCAAGGGGCTGGGAGAGTATGTTCCATACTATTTCATCACAGTGTTTTTCTGTGACAGACATCTCACGCCTCAACATTTTATTAGGCAAAACACAGATGTTCATTAGTGAACTCTTTCTGGGAACATTTCCTAGTATAGGTCTGAGCATGAGTGAAAATGCTGTGGATAGGAAATTGCCAACAAGGCAAGAGGTGTGGAACACTATCAACACTCACAATTCCCCAAAGTAATGGAAAAATCAGTTATATTTTATGGAAGGCATTATATAGATACAGATATAAATTGCAGTTTAAGGCATGAGAAGCACTGCATGACATTTCTAGCATCAGAACTGGCTTGCTTTTTGCTCTGCCATAGAAAGTCATACTCTTCATATCTGATGTGATCTTACAGGTGTAGGCTGTAAGCTGCAGGACTGTGTGCATGTGCATGTCTTCAGAGACCAGGCACCCCTCAAGACCTGACCTGCTTCAGTTTCCACTTTTTAACCATTGTTTACATTCTTGTGCTGATAATATTTCTGTGAACATAGAAAAAAAAAATGAAGATAGGTTTTGTTAAAATCGTATACCGACAGTGTGAGAAGTGAATTAAAGAAATACTCCAGCCACCTTTCCATCCCCTCCATCCCCAAAGCATGCTAAATGCATGTGCCATCCCTGCTTCTAGAGACTTTGTGACTCATTCCCTGCAAAATTAGTGTTTCATTATTATTATAAAATGTTTCCATTACCAGGGGTGACTTCAGTGCTGATTGTCAGAAAGAGGCTTTTTTTTTCTGCAACACCATTGACTTGTGTTCAGCAGCACAGTCTTTATGCTCCACCTGCCATTTATTCTGTGAGCCCCAAAACAGTGCTGCCCTGAGTAAAGTGACCCACAAGATACCCTCCATACACAGCTTATTGATGTCCTCCTCATGTGCTCCCCTGCCATGGCAGTTGTTGCAGCTTTCCATGACATGACTGTGGTGACAGCAGTGGTACTGGTCTTGCAGGGAAGTCCTGGCCTCCTGTACTTCAGTACTGGCTGTGCTGGCTTGAGCTGATTCCATGGATCATGGAATATCATGAGGATTTCTGACTTTGAGCCCAAACAGGCCAAAGGGAAAGAAAAGCAAGGGGAAAAAATTCTAGTTCTCTTGTATCAGTCAACTCATCTCTGCCACAGTGTAAAAAAAATACTGCATTTACAAGGGGGACAGTAATCCAACCTTTTTCATGGCACCAACGCTGTCCCTCTTTCCTCTCTCACAGGTGTCAGTGTGACTAGGAAAAGCAAGCCTGCTTGCTCCCTCCATAGACACACTCCATTAATTTCTGTTCAGCAACATCACAGCCAATGTTGCACATGATTTAATGGCTTTAAAAACATCTTCTTCTCTCCTGTTCTTCCTATACTTCCTGGTTAAAGCTTGAATTGGAAGTAGTGAAATATTTCCCAAGAGATTTCCAGTAACATATGGATGCCTTTCCAAGACTTCATTGCCAGCAAGAGTTGGATGCAGTTTGGGCCAATATCAACGTTTATAGATTCTTGAGTGAGTTGAACTGAATTTGTTAAACGAAGATGTCTTATGTTCACGACAACACCTGTCTATACAAAGCTACTTTTAACTCTCTTGCAGTCATAACTTGTTATATGTTGTCAATCATTGTGGCACACCTTTCACGTTGGAAGGACTGACAGAAAAACTGGCTTTGATCATGTGAAAAAATTGTCTTTGATCAATGTGATGCCATTTTTAATGGGAAATTAAGGAAACAACAGGTACAGATTGTGACTCACTTGCTTAGATGAAAACATCTAAAATGTGTCAAAGCTAAATCTGTGCTAATCACCCTGGGCTCACTCACTTGCTAGTCTAGGGCACAATCCACCTCACCCTAAAGCAGGTGTGAGAAACATGTGAGCTTATTGGGTCCCAGCAGTGCCCCTTTCTCACTGCTGGATGCCAAGCCAAGGCAGGGTGGATAGCTCAGAGATGCAGTGTGGATTTACACAGCTAGATGAGTCCTAAAAAAATAAAATTGTCGAAAGCTGTCTTGTGGTAAGGAATATGGTGAGTCAGTATACTGAGAAGCAATTAATAGCAGTTCTTTGGGGATTTATTTTCTTTCTCACCCACGTCCTTTTTTAATGTCTTCAGCTCTATAGCTATAAATAGAGATGAGTAGTTGTGTGCCTGAAGCAGTCATTTATCTTATCAGTGTCATCTCACTGAAGTGTACAATTAATTTCTGGTTCAAAAATGCCAATTGATTGTAATTTTCTCATTGTGACTGAACAACTGCAAAACATTTATTAATTATTGAACTAGCATACACAGGCAGTTAGCAATTGTGCAAACTCACTGCATAAATCTTCCAGTTAGTGTCAGAGAGAGAGAGAAAACTTCCTGAAAGGGTCAGTCTAAAACATTAGTTCATTTCAGCTCACACTTCATGGATTATCTCTTTGCTCCTTTCTTTTGCTAATTATGAAATTCATTGTTTCCCCATGGGAAACACAAGTCAGGATCTGATGGTGCTGCAGGGCTGGGTCATGGCATCCTGTGCTTCCTGCTCAGCCCTGCAGTGTAGGAGTGACCCAGGGCTGGAAGGATCATAGAATCATAGAATGGTAGGGGTTGGAAGGGACCTCTGGAGATCATCAAGTCCAACACCCCTGTCAGTGCAGGAACACCCAGGGTAGGCCACACAGGAACAGAACCAGGCAGGTCTTGAAAGTCTCTAGAGAAGGAGATTTTCACAACCTCTCTGGTCAGCCTGTTCCAATGTCTGTCACTCTCACAGTGAAGATGTTTTTCCTCATATTGAGGTGGAGCTTCCTGTGTTTCACCTTGCTACCATTACCTCTCATCCTATCACAGGGCACCACTGAAAAGAGACTGGCCCCTTCAACTTGACACCCACCCTTCAGATACTTGTAAACATTACAAATGTGCATACAGGATGCTGCATGGACAAAGCAAATTCTGCTGAGTATGGGCCAGCATTGCCCTCAGGTCCTATAGAAATGTCTTGCATTGTCTTCACCTAGAAAGGAAAGTCTGGATGTGTGTGAGCCTGAGGAGTGTGTTGGAAATTACCACAGAGGTCCAATAGGTGTGGAAAAAATACTCAACAACTTTGCTTGTCTGTTACAGCCTTTCTCACATAACTCACCTTGGCAATGAAAATACATGCTGGTTGGATATACAATTGTCATTGATCTTTCACTGTTTCTGACACTGCAAATCAAGATTTGGAAGCTCTGTGAGTACCAAACCATCTAATATTTTCTTCCTATCTCATTGGACGTTTTCTTAATTAATTTTCCTGGGATAATAGGTCAGGAACAGCACAAAATGTGAAGGAGTGTAATCAGCTCAATCACCAAATCAGAATTCTTCAGTTATGAAATCTGAGAGTAGAGAATATAATGAATGCAGTAGATAATATTAATGATAACAATAATAAAATCTAATATTTTCCAAAGGAGAAAAGATTCCATTTTTCACTTTGCATTTGCTACTCCCAGTGAAGGCAGCATAAAGTACAGAACAGGTTTACTAAAAGTGGATCATGCTGAAATAACATGATATCCTTTCTTGACAAGTAATATGTTTGCTTTAAGAAAAATAAAAATTATTTTTAGCAAGAGAATTGTAGTAGAGCTCATTTATCTGATTTTCAAAATGCAGTTGACATTATGTCACATAGAAAACAGTTAAGATGAAGAACATGGAGGTAGCAGATGAATTCTGAAATAGATAGTGAGCTGGCTCGTAGAGTGATGACAAAGGATCATACTGTAAGGAAAAGTACCGATGAATAGCTGCCATATGTGCCTCTCAAAGCTTAGTCTCAGGACTGATCTTGCTTCATATTTTCAGTAATCATTTTGTCACACAAAATAGAAGGGGCTGATGAAAGATACAGAATGAGAAGAGCTCAAGCCTGGGAAGCAGGAAATGAATACTGTCATACAGATAGATCTGAATAAATTCGATCATACAAATGAAGGTTGTGTCTGATATAACACAGACTCCTGCTACAGGCTGGTAATGGGAGAGACATGTTAGTTGATCAGTCAACACTAGGAAAAAAGAAAATGCACTCATAGGGACATATCTGTTCCCATATTTGCAATAGAAGTGCTAATGCCATGTATAAGCTTCTGCTGGGACTTTCTATACAAAGTTGCCAACATTTGCAGTCATCCTAGGACAAACTCAAATGTGTATGGTCAGAAAAATGAACTAAATGTACTAAATGTAATAAACTGTACTAAATTAATTAGTGTACTAAAATGAACAAGGAAATCGGGACCTTGTAACAGAAAAAGAAACAAAAATCTGGAATTACTGAGCTTGTGCTGGAAAGGCTGAGTCACTCTCTGGAATTGTCTTCTAGAGTTACTAACTGCATTTCAGTGCCCCTTTGTATTGCAGCATTTAGGCATGTCTTTCCTCTTCTCTTTGATTGATGTCCAGTTGATCAGCTGCAGCAGGTATCATCTGGACAGGTCAGGTAGTGGGTAGCATGGCCTGGTGACATGTGAGCAAAATTATTATGCTAAGGTAAGAAGACTGAGGGAAACATAACTTCCAAAAGACTGTACCAAGGTCCTCCTACACCCCATTCCATTAAATATTTCACTACATGTATCAGTTGCTGGACTGCCTCTTTATCTGGTGAAGCAGCAGCTTTTCAAGTTGATTTTGGAGTTTGCTGTCACTTTTAACACCACTCAGAAGACACTTCCAGTTTTCATGCTGAAGCTCATCTTTGAGGGCCTTTTACATTTTTTTGAAATAGAGTCATCCAAATTAGGAAAGCAACAGGACCACAGGGCTGAAGCAAACAATTGCACAGCTCAATGGAGGGTTTCTGTAAGTATTACACAATTAGTTTGCCATTACTTTATAGAAAATTCAGGCAAAATGGAAAATAAGTAAACATTGTGACTTTATTGGCACTTAATTGCTGCATAGGAGTAAAAGCAGTTAGAAAGTATTTAATAAATAAGCTCTTCAACAAAAGTACAAGAAAAAATTAAGAATATGAGCAAGCAGAAAGATTCCAGAGGTATAAAACCTGACACTATTTTACACAACTTGTAGCAAGTTCTGTTTTTAAGGCAAATAGAAGACTACTGAGAAGCATTTTTTACTCACTCTTTCTTTTTTTGTGTCCTTTTACAGTTTCCATGTTAGATGGAGTTTTATAATCCAAATAATTCTAAGTTATTTGTACAAGTATAAAATATAGAATTTTTGTAATTTAAGCAAACCAGACAGCAACCACATCCCTTCATATACATTTTACATTCTTCTGTCTATTTTTAATGGCTGTATCTAAAATAAAATGATAATAACTGCATTTTCAAAAAAAAAGTAGCTTCAGAGGTCCGTGAGTAAAAAGGTGAACTCCTGGTTTCTTAGTAAATACAAAATGGAAATTATTTAGGATTTGCAGGTATTCTATAAGAAAAGATCTTTTGCAGTCACTAAAGGCAGGAAAATAGCCAGAACCTGAGCAGTGTTTGCACTCTCTTAGATGTTCTATTCTTCTCCGGCACCATTATGGGAACGAGATATACAGTCTCATTCAGTGGTGACAGTGGAGAAATGCTTGTGGAAAACTTGTGGAAGCAAAGTGCTTATTTCTCTAAAGGTCATTGTTCCTGGCCATGGATGGAGAGCTGTGAGCATTTGTTCAGCTGGAAGACCCTGAAAGGTCTTGTGAGGTGCATAGCATTGTCTGGCTGTCCAAACTGAGGTTAAATGTTGCCCATGTAGCATTAGTCAGTCAAAGATTCAAAAACGTTTTTCAGTGGTTAGACAGGTAATTCCCTTCCCCTCTCCTTCACTTTTGAAGAAAACAACAAAAAATAAGGAGGTCCAGAGTTTAACTTACTTGAGCCTGAGTGGTGAAGACAATCATGTTCTCCTGAGTATTAGTCCTCTGTAGACTATTTCCTGCTGCTAATCCCACTCCAGTCATAGGTATGATGTGAATGTTGGACAACTAAAACAGAGATTCTGTGCTATTGGTGCTAAGCACCAGTTAAAAGTCTTAAGCCTTAAAATCACAGAAGGAATAATTTGTATTTCTGCCCTTGAACTTTAGCATCATAGAATCATTTAGTTTGAAAAAGACCTTTAATATCATCAGGTCCTACAATAAACCTAATCCTGCGAAGTCCACCACTAAGCCATGTCCCTTATGATATATCCAATCTAAACCTCCCCTTGTGACCAATTCCTCTTGTCCTATCACCTGGGACTTGGGATAGGAAAGCAACACCCACCTTGCTACAACCTCCTTTCAGGTACCTTAAGAAAGAGATAAGGTCTCCCCTCAGCCTCCTTTTCTCCCAGCTCAGCAACCCCAGTTCCCTCAGCCACTCCTCATAAGACTTGTACCAAGTTTAAATGACTCAAATACACTGTTTTAATTCACTAAATATTTCACCTCCTCTCCAAAAAAGCCCTAAGTGTGATGCACAAAAGCAATTAATAAATTATTCAACTCAATCCTGTGACTTTGTGCATTAATACATGAAGCCTCTGACCCCCTACAACATTAATGTTTTAGTGATTAAAGACACATTCTGGCATAAATAGGTCAAATGCAGAGCTCTGGAGCTTCGTTCACCATCTGAATCTAAGTTGGTAATCTTTCTCTCCTTAATTATAAAATTCTAGAAATTGAAGGAAATACAGAGAAGCCTGAAATCCTATAAATAACACATAGCAATGCTTGGCTTCTTTGGGGTTTCTCAGGTGTTGTCATGTTCTGAACTGTGCAGCCAGCATTCTTCATACATTAATAATCAAGAGGAGAGACATTAAAGAAGAGGAAATATGTGAATAATACAAGAGATAAGGGAAAAATAATGAAAGCAAATGTCCTTCACTTGACATTGGACATGATCATTCTGTCCCCGTTCACATAAATTTCTGGCTTCAGGTTTGGTAATAAGGCAGTAAGTTGCTTATAAGTGCTACTGAAGACAGATAAAGACACCTCCACTTCCAGATGGCTAGAGTTCTGTTTCACATAGTACTGCAGAATTAAGGCCTTTAGGATAACAGGCCAAAATTTAAAAGGCCTTTTAGCTTCACTGAGTTATGTGCAGTCCCTGGCATTTAATTTGTCAGAGGAAATGATTGAAGAGGAAGTCAGGTGAAGAATACAGGTTCTCAGTGCCAGATGTGGTAATTTGAAAATGACATTTCAAAATCATAGCTACTTTTTGTGTAATATAGTTACAACTCTTCAGACACAGAGTTCTAACCCTGAATTATCCAACTCTATTTTCAAAATTTAAATGGTCTTGTCTGATTAATCTAAACTGACTTGAGATGTCTAATAGCTATCCTCATAAAAAAAAAAAAATCACTATAATCAGCAATGTAGTGTGCACCCACAGAAGATCATTTATCCCAACTATTGAATGTTTATTGGAAGAGTGGATGATTATTCTCTTTCATGCCCTCTTCATTGACTTCAGAGGTATGGGCAATGCCTAGCTTAAATTTATACAGCTGTTAGACCTTCAGGGTCTGGTGAGATAAATTGCATCCCACAGTGGCAAACAGGGAACTCCAAGGGATCAAATCTCATACTCTGTGCTATTCAATGTCCCTGAAACTCATTGCATTAAAATGACTCAACATAACATCTGGTATATGCCACACATTTAAATGATGTTTAAAAGCAATAGGCAATGCTTACAGAGAAAGTGCAATGTCAACACCAGAATAACAGTTAACACAGATATTTTTCTGAGAGGGGAAAACATAAATTTCTCCTGCCTTTTCTCTAATTGAAGTCTAAAGAAGCACATAACTCCATACCAGATCTGTATAGAGAAAATCTCCCTTTTGGTAGAACTTGGCACATCCTGTTGGATCATGCTTAGTCCTGCTAATGTTCGGTTAGAAGTAGTGATTAAATCTTCTGAGAAAAAGAATAAATCTTTTTAATTATGATAAATCAGTCCAGGAGGAGAATATGAATACTGCCAGCGAGAGAAAAAGAAAGAAACAATGAACTATAAAATAAGTATTCTGCTTGATCCCAACGTGACCATAGTATTTACTGGGAGTGACCTTCTTGGAAAACTGTGCCGCTTTTATTTAGAAATGGGTTTGAACTTCAGAATGCAGGTTTTTGGGCACCATGGGTTGGCACAATACGCATCAGGGTTTTGGTTTGACCATCTATAGAAATAGAGTCCAGTGACAAGTATCTATTTGCATGCTAAATATGGGTTTGCACAAATAAATGACAGATTACATGTAAGCACTCATCCATACTAATCTGTCAAAAAGCAGTTTGTGCCATATTTTACAGGCATGCTTTTGAAGTCCAGCTGAAAATACTATCCTTTCTCTACTTAGCCCTCAATAACATGAAAATAAAAAAAAAAAAATCCCACCATTTTTATATTTGGATGAAGTGATATATCTGTCACATTAAAAACCTTACACTGTGACTATGCTTTTTGTGTGATGTGAAGGGGCTCCATTCTGACAAAGGTTGGGAAGCTGTCAGGACTGCCAAGTGGAGACCATGACAGGTTCAATATTGCATTTTTAGCTGACTTTTCTGAAATCTCATGTGGATACTCAAGTCCTGAGCTCAGATTTTGTGATTTTTTTCTTCCTACTCAGCTCAAGCAGAAACTCCAGCAGCCTCCAAAGTTAAATTTGGATTTAAAGGATAATACTTTCTGTCTTCATTTACACGGAATTGATGGGGGTTTTTTATTGACAATTATAGCCTGTGGATAAGCCCTTTTTTTTTTTTTTCACTTACAAAAGAGTACATGTAATACCTATTCTGTACACGGTTAAGAGATATTATTCTAACATTTTGCTTTCTTCTCTAGCTTCATGCCATGACTTGGAAATGTTTATATTCTCCTTTTGTGAGTCATATGCCTCACAGTCAGAAGAAAAAAACATCACAGTTTGTAAGCTCTCATAGTAGTAATCCATGAATAAAATGGCTATGGATTTCCATCCAATATGCTGCCCACTAGCTAGTACTGCATTACAATGTGGAGATATGGATGTTTCCTGCACGAACAATGAAGAGCTCTGAATTTTGTGCATAGTGAGCAGACAAAGGAAATATCTGTGTAATTTTCTGTTACAAGGGAAGCTCAGTGTATCACTCTGTATTTAAAAGCATTTGAGATTTAGCAAATATTGAAAATAGATTCCATGCAAAGCATGAACTTGGCAATGAGAGCATTTCCAATTACATGTCTTTGCTTTCATGCTCAGTGGAGTATATCAGTTCTCATTTGTGAGTGCACCAGCTTCCCAAACCTTGGGCTACATCAACCAGAATGGCATGATTTCCTTCCTTCTTTCCATGGTGAAGGTACTTTGAGGCATGTTCATTATGGTTTTTATTCTTCCTGTAATAGGACTGTGCTGACACTAGTCATTGAATTAATGAGAATAGGTGTCTTTTTGTATTTTCTCTCTCCTGTTCACACTTTTCTCCCACCTCCTCAATCCCTTTCTTTGAGTACATATCTGCTACTTTGCTCATGAATAATGTTCTGGTTTTCAAATCAATTAGTATGTAGCATAAAAAGGGCTTTGTCAGGTGTTGTTACCTGAAGCTCCCCCTCTCACTAAAAACACTTTTATATACTGCTTCTTTAATATATCATGAAACCTAGTCAATGGCTAAAATAAATATAGTATCCTAAACTGGAGTGCATCATATTTAATATATCAGATATGAAGGTGATTCCCAGCTACAGGACATAGGTTTGCAAAGGCATATGTGCACCAATGCCCCAGAAAGGGAGACAAGAGGATGTGTTCATGAAAGCATAATGGCTTAGTTTTCACTCTCTTTTCACTAAAATGGGAGTATCAGAGAACTGCATGGATGTCTGTATTATAAATCATGACAAAGAAAAAAAAATATTTTGATGATGTATTTGATTGTTTTTTTGAAAACTTCTAGGAGTGGTTATAAAGAGAGGCATCATTAGAATGGGCTGAAGAAATCTGCAAAATGAGATTGTATCTGATACAGATGATGCCAAAGAGCTAGAGATCATTATATGAACATCTGAATTCTTCATTAGGATGGTGAGTTGTAAAGAATATACTCAGAATCCAAAAATATTATCTAAGAGTATAAATAGTCTAACAGGGGAAAGAAATATCTTGGCATCAAGGAGGTAAAAGTCCAGTACTTCTGGATAGGTAACAGCTTGGGTCATAAGATTCAATACTAGGTGCAACTTACTTTTCACTTGTTAATACTTAGTATGGAGTGGTTTTTGTAGAATAAGAATATTTTCCTGCACTTTGAATAAGAGTCAAAAGTAATTTAGAAATACATGGTGTTCATAAAGACTATGACTTTTCCTTAACAATCTCTGTCATCTTGATAATCTGATGTTAAAAGGAATTTCTCCACACATTTTTTCACCCTTAATTTTGATTTTTAACAAGCAACTGGCAATTTTTAATCCTTTCAGTTTAGAATTACTGTCTAACGAATACAATTAATACCAGTTCTTTTTCAATATAATCATTATACTCGTGACTAGGAAAACAGAACTATTTAATCACAAAATAATTGAACCTTAAATTGTGCAGAGGAGAGAACAGTAAAGAAGTTAAAATAAAAGTTAACAATAGGCAATAACTTCAGAGGTTGACCTGATGAAGTTAAAAGGTACCCTCCCCTTTTTCATCTTCTGTTACTTCATATCCTGGGTTTGAGTTTTCCCTGAGTTATCTGGACTGAACTGAGTACAACAACATTTTTTTTTAATGGGCTAATATACAAAACGGTAGAGGTAATATGCACAAAGTTTCTTGGCCAATGAAACAGGCAGTGACAGAAGTTGGGGTTTGTTATGGCTTTCAAATGCTCTTGAAAGTTCAGGTTAACAGTGTACACACCGTTTGCAATTGCAAGATATTTGCTGTGAAGCTGCTATGATCTTACCCTGGTTTAGAACTGTAAGGTAACCCCAGATTTGGTCCCTGTCAGCGTTGCTTCTGAGCCTGTGTAAAATGGAGTGCTGTTGGTCACTCACTGGGAGCAGGGACTGCACTTGGACAACACCAGGTTGCACCAGGCTCTGTTCTTTGGGTGGCTTCTATTGCTTTTTACCAACTATGCAGAAAGACATACCTCAGGGTTGCATGGATGAAACCTTTGTCTTCCTTCTGACCTATGCTGGTGCAAAGCATGAGGAGTGGGAATTGTAGAGCCTTGTGTATTCACGGCAATGGCAAATAAACACAGCCCTGGGCTTGGGAATGTTACAAATGCACAGTAAATTCACAGAATCACAGAATTTCCTAGATTGGAAAAGACCTTTGAGATCATCTAGTCCAATCATTAACCAAACACAGACAAGACCTCAACTAAATCATATCACTAAGCACTACATCTACATGACCCTTAGACAACTCCAGCGATCGGGACTCTGCCACTTCCCTGGGCAAGCTGTTCCAATTCACTGTCACTTCCTAGTGACAGACCCCTTTGTATTGGGATCTTTTCTGGATACGATCTCTGCTATAAAGTAAACGGTAAAATATTCACAGTGGTTCTTCAGAATTTGTCCCATTGACAATTTTGCTCCCTAAATCCTCAGCCCTCACAGTATCCTTCTATTTTCTCTTACTATAAAAGGTTAGATTTCAGATTCACATGAGATTTTCAGATCCCACTTGGATAAAGTGACAGTTAAAATCAGAAATAAACATTACATTGCTTAGATAAAAACCTTTCAAGTAATTTACACTGTAAATATTAATAACTGTGATATTAACTCCATTTACTGTCCCATTACACTGCAATAACAGGATGGTCTATACCAGAGGACTGAATGCATTGTGCAGAGGTTTAATTTGAACTATTAACCTCTGTACTAATCTTTGAAATTAATCATGGTTTTTGAACTTTTACTCATTTTATTAGATATATAAACACAGGAAGATCCAGTTATTTACTTTAGCTCATTCTTTTTTTTTTTTTTTCCCAAAATTCTGAGTGTTGATTAATTGTAGGTCCTTTTAAAAGCTTCAGTTTGGGAGATTTCATATGTATTTGTTGGAATAAAATTGTTCTAAAACATCGTAAAAGCATTTTATCTGAAATCTCAAGATAGCCTGTTAATTTATATAAAAGTAAAAAAGAAAAAAATCATAAAAAATCCAGAATTTACAGTAATTGCTTACTGGTTCCAAACAGGTGTTGTAGTACATAATAATACTGTATATTTACCAGCATTAAAACCAGACACTCTGAGGATAAAATCCTTCAAGATTGATAACAATTTATTTAACATTTTCCAATGCTACTCTAAGAAACTGTGTTTTAAATTTTTTTTCAAAAATATATAAACAATGTATGTCCCTTCCAGTTTGTGCTGAAATATATATGAGAGGAAGGGATGAAATGGAATGTCAGAAGATCTGATTTACTAAACTCTTTACAGTTGTGGATAGTATGACCGAGTTATATAAATAAATGACTCACTGCAGAAAGGTCTAACTTTTATAAGCCAATCCAACAAATTCCAACTGTTTTAGCTAAAACTGATGGCTTTTTTTTAAAGGCTGTTCTATCTTGTCTAGATGTATTACAGGCAGATCTTCCTATTGATGTTCTTAAACTCAGATAAATACATTTTGTCTTAATGTCTAATGTCCAAGGATGCATATATTTGAAAGTGATGATCTTACTATATGATGTCATGGGTCATGCACAGTGTTCTCCAGATTGTTAAAAACAGCCAGATCACAATAATCAGTTATTAAATGAGACAGGTCACAGTGCTTCAGAGTAAGCTAAGCCTCCTCATTCTAAAGGATTTGAAAGATACATCATCTGTTATATATATGCATATTTAAGTGTGCAGTATAGCAGTATACAGAGTGAGGAAACACACACCAACACAAAAGAAACCTGTGCTGGTTGAATGAAGAGACTAGGTGACACAAAAGGACTGTACTTTTTGTTTTTTCATCTGTATTTGATGTGTTTTGGTTTAATTTTCCATTCTCTCCTTTCAGTACAATTTTTTAAAAAGTATATTCTTAAATCTAATGTGCTATACTATAACTGAATAAAAAATAAACTGCATTTCTGCATTGCATGAATAACTACCTACTGCTGTGCAGTAATATAAAATTAACATAAAACCAGACTTAGCTAATTGTTCAATTATTATCCAAAAAGGAGATAAGTGGTATGTAGTATAACATAGATAAGAATTAGTACTTTTCTATGTCCTGTTTTGCCCTCAAGGATGAACCTCATTCTTACTGCTTGAATGTAGAAGAAAGAGACACAAATACTTATGACATCCCACACAAGAGTTGTAGCAGAGACAAGGAAATAGCTTGAATGGACATCAGTGCTCAGATCCCAAGAGATAAAGCACTTTTAAAAAAGCTTTCTGTTAATTGTGATGTCTAAAGAATGCATAAGGATCAAAGTTACTGCCAGTAATGGCACATACCTCAGAGAATCCTCAATTCTCCTCTAGAATCTCCTGCTCTGTAGTTCTTGGAACTCAATTGCTTCAGGTTAATTAGAAGTTCAAGGACAAATGTTTTGAAAAAAAAAAAAGATCTCAAAAGAAAATCTAGGTAACAAATTCAAAAGCAGTTACACTGTGGATGGTTTTAATTAAAGACCCACTCTTACCATTGCACTGTGGAGGTGATATTAGGTATTTTCATCTCCATGAACATGTGGTTTCATGTGCTCTTCTGAGTCCTAAAAAATTTGGGTCCTAGAAATCAGTCTGTGTTCATTGCATGTTCAGTTAAAGGGATTTCACAGGTATTTTTTTATAATATGTCAGGGGACATATTTTGTCTTGAATTATAACAGTTAATGCTCAGTGATACATGCCTATGTGGACCTTATCCAGCAGAAGCAATAAGAGGATGTAAACTCTGATTTGGCCAGCAAAATCTCTGCCCAAAGTGCTGCTTGCTTTATGGACATAAGTAGAGAAATTACTCGTTTTCTTTTTCTGCATCTACTGAGCAATGGCTTCTGATAAAAACTGTACTATTTCTATCTGCTCAGAGTGAAATGTGAAATATTTGCTGAAGATGAAGTTGAGTCAACAAAACTCATAGAATTCAAAATATATTGCCATATGGGTGTTTTTCTCCTGAAATGTTAATAGGCAAAAAGCTAATGCTTTTATACAGCATGCCATTCAGTCATATGAGCAGTTATTTGCTTAAAGCAAATGACGTCTAGATACCGGAGAAAGATAAAGTTAAAAGTCAATTCATTAAAAATGTTTTTCTCCTCAATGAATGATACAGGTTTTTGAAGTAAATTGAACATAAAGAGTAGGAAGGAAGAAGAAAAATGTGAAATATTATCATACCATTTTAAGTTTGATTATGTCACAGAGAAAGTAAATGGCAATAGAGTATAAAGGAATCTAATCCATGAAGGAAGAGAAAAAGGTTAAAGAAGTCAACAGTAATTAAATGGTGACTGAAGCTGAAAGAAAATTGATCTGTGTTAGCTGAAGGCCATTCTTGCCTTTTGGGATGTTATGCATCGGTGAAGAGGGGAAAGAAAGGTTTTTCTTGTTTTGATATGGAAATATATGTCACATCTTCTTAGCTTATGGTGCTGTGACTCAAGACTGCACTGAGTTTCTGGTACACTGATTCTAGTGTCCTACACATGCTTGTGGGTATTGAGTAAAGATAAGATGCTCTAACAAAGCTTGGCAAGGTCAAAAGGCATGGGAGCTTCAGCAGTTTCCATGCTGTTTTGTCTTGGGGGAAAAAAAAAAAAAAAAAAGAAAAGTAGCCTAAAGCAAATGAATCTAAATAGGGGTAGCACTGACACATCCATGTAAAAGCTGTGCAATATCTATGACTTGGGGATGCAGTGATCCACCCACCACATATTCAAAGTCTGGATGTTTGGCCAGCTCTTCTAGAGGGATACTTGAATGTGCTGGCATGAATTGATATGAAAGGAACACATATTGACACTGAAATGCATAGAATAATAGAATCACAGACTGTTTTGGGTTGGAAGGAATCTTTAAAGGCTATCTAGTCCAAGACCCCTGCAGTGAGCAGGGACAATTTTAACTAGATCAGGTTGCTCAGAGCCCCATCCAACCTAACTTTGAATGTTTTCAGGGATGGGGTAGCTACGACCTCTCTGGGCAACCGGTTCCAGTGTTTCAACACCCTCACTGTAAGGAATTTCTTCCTTACATCTAGTCTAAATATACCCTTTTTTAGTTTAAAACTATTAACACTTATCCTACAACAACAACAACAACAACAAAGGTCCTGATAAAAGATTGTCCCCATCTTTCTTACAGGACCCCTTTAAATACTGAACTGCCACAATAAGGTCTCCCCAGAGCCTTCTCCTCTCCAGTCTGAACAACCCCAGCTCTCTCAGCCTTTCTTTATAGCAGAGATGTTCCACCCCTCTGATCATTTTTGTGGCCCTCCTCTGGACATGCTCTAACAGGTTCATGTCTTTCTTGTGCTGAGGACTCCAGAGATGGATACAGTACTCCAAGTAGGGTCTCACTGGAATGGAGTATATGCAAAGAATGATCTCCCTTGTCCTGCTGGCCACACTTCTTTTGACACAGCCCAAGATATGTCTGGCATTGTGAGCTGAGAGTGCACGTTGCCAGCTCACATTCAGTTTTTCATCCACCAGTACCTCCAAGTCCTCTGCAGGGTTGCTCAAAATCTCTTCATCCCCCAGCCTGTATTGTTACTGGCACTTGCCCCAACCCAGGTGCAGGACCTTGCACTTGGCCTTGTTGAACCTCATGAGGCTCACACAGGTCCACTTCTCTAGCTTGTCCAGGCCCCTTTGAATGCCATCTTATCCCTCAGGTGTGTCAACTGCACCACTGAGCTTGGTGCCATCTGCAAACTTGCAGAGGGTGCACTTGATCCCCCTGTCTATGTCATTGATGAATATATTAAAAAGCACTGGTCCCAGTACAGAGGGATGTCACTTATCACTGATCTCCATCTCAACATGGAGCCATTGAAGTTTTAAAAACTTTAAAATATTTTAGTAAACATTTTAAAAGTCAACAGCACTGCCAAGTACTTTAAGTTTTGGTTAAGTGCTTCAGAGTCTGCATTTAACAATGTTCTGCCAGGGTATGAGGAAATGAAGCTAAATCTGTGGCTCTGCTCAAGTTAAATACCGCTGATAACAAAAGCAACATCTAATGCTACTCTAAACAGTAGTGTCCTGCTTCCAGGCACCAGAGCCTTGTAAGATGGGATATAGTCCCTGTTGCCCTGAGATGCTGAACACAAGCTGTGTCTAGAACTTGTTATGAGATGCAGAGCCTGCAAACAAGGCTCAGTACTGTGCAGAAGACCTTGTGGTTGATTGCTTGTGGCAGAAGGAATATTGAACCATGGCAATGTATTATAAACCCAGCAATATTTACTGGTTAGAGACCAAATATTTTATCTAGCTATGTAGATTTGTGAAATAAGTGGATTAAAATGAGAAAAACAAGTAATTTACATTACTTAAACAATAACAGACAGCTACTAAATTTTCTGAACTACAGATTTTATGAGCTTTGTGTCACTAGAGAGAGCTGTAGATACACACAATTAATAACATTTATGTCAAAAAATACATTTATTCCTCCTTCAGTGAAGAATTAGCACAAATAACAAATAAAGCATAACAGTATTTTCTCTCATAAAACATCTCATTGAGTGTGGCACTAACTGCCTGCCATCGACTTGTTCCAGCTTTTCAAGTATAAGAAGAATAAGAATTATTTGAGAGGGCCACTTCAAAAAGTATCTCAGAAAGGACAGTCATTTTATTATTGCATCCTATTTATAATATTGCATCCTATCTACCCAGCCACTTAGGTACGGGCTTCATCATGCAGCTCTTTTTTGCACTGCAGATCACTTTTTGACTACTCAAAGTTTTCCTTTAGCTTCAGCAAATTCTCCTCTGCATACCTTAGTGTTGTAAAGGCCTCAAGCCCAACTTCTAACCAGTTTGTAAGATACACAGTCTGTTTTCCTTGCCCCAGCTCAGACTAAAGCCAGAGTATTGCAGGACCTATTGTTAAAAGGACATTCACCATCTTTTCTTTTTTTTTTTTTTTTTTTTTTTTTTCCCCAGTGAAAAAGAAGGAATTGATATGCTATGAAGACAAATTAGGATAAATTCAACACTAAATTTTCACATAAAGAGTTTAAAGCCACAGGAACTTTTTATATGGAAATTCACTATATGTAGGGCTACTAAAAGCTGAATCTTTCAGTGCTTCAATTTTAGGCATCCTGGAACTTCAGGCACCCATTTATGTTCAGGATGTCTAAGCAGACCACTGTGTAAGTGGAAACTGTCTAGTGTGCTAGTGCCTTTAGTGGAGATATGGTCATGCTTAGTGCCAGCAGCTCAGTGAGGTGTGGAGATGACAGGGGCTCTGCGTAACTGTAGCAGAGGTCCTTGGCCATTTTTGCTTACACACCCTATGGAGCAGCTTGCTTATTCCCTGCATGTCAGCCATTGTTGTAACTCTTCATGGTCTCACTCTTAGCTTATATCAATGTGCTTTTTCTTTGAGGTTTAAAATAGCTCACGTTTGCTATGCACAAGTTGTTTATGGCTGTACAGAGCATACAAATGATCCATAGCTCCTCTGACACTGGGGTTCCTATTCTGCCTAAATGCAATCACCTTCTGTGTCAGCAGGTACAGCTGAGCTTGTCACTGCAAGCTCATTATATAAGTCCATGGGATGTACTGTAGACCTCTAAAGTGGGTCAGCTGAATCATTCCTCAGAAACTCACTTTTCTTTCTGCTGAGGACAAAGGGAACTGAGGATGACTAACTCACATGTAAACATCTACATTGCAAATGTTTAAGCTTAGGTGACATAAAACCTGAAAATAAGGATGAGTTAACATGGTAAGCAGCAATTCAGTGGGAGTTTTGAGCATCTCAGTAACATATAAACATTGGATTTAGGTGCTGAAGTAGCAGTTAGTCATATAAATCTCTTTGTTGATTAAACCCTTTGGCCCAAACTCAAAGACATCCACATAATAGACCTTGTGCTTTTGAATGAGAGGTCCAGTTTCCCCCTCAGTATCTCAGGGGAGACTGACAAAACCCAGGAGGCAGTGGATCAAAGCTGGGCAGACCCTGAGGCAGATCCTTGAACCCTGGACAACCTTCTGCACACCAGCATTTAAAATTTTCTGTCAGAGGACTCAGGCTTAGCATCTATCTCTCTAAAGACGGGGTCTGGGTAAAAGATCATTTTAGCATATCTTTCTGATGCTGACTCTACACAACTCAGTTTCAAGCTGGGAGACCATGGCTGAATTCTCACTGTGATCTCAGTGAGTTTGAATCTATACCTCCCAATGTGTTCCCTGAAGACCAGCCTATGGGGTGTTTTGGACTGAGGAAAAAACATAAATGCATTCCTTCTTGCTGAAGTTCTACTTTATGTTGATTCTTTGAGCTATAAGGAGGGTCAGTGTGGCTCTGCAGCTTAACAGCATTCACTGTGCAAGGGTGACAGCTGAGACCTGCCACTGTACTAAAAAATGATATGTATGTTACCGAGTAGTCATTAATTGTGAAAACAAAAAAGTCACAGGTGATGAGACCTAATACAAGACTTCCCCTCCAAAATACATGTTCTGCTATCTAGGTAATTCTTTCCAAATGTGGTGATAAAAGTAACATCTTCAACAAGGAGGGAGGAAAGGGGTATTGTCCAAAAATAGCCTGTCTGCCTGTGCATTAGGTTATGGATATAGGTCTGAATTATCTTAAGAAAAGGAAGGAATGGAGACCAGGCCTTCCACATTCCGATTTTAACCACTTTGCAAATATCAGAAAGGAAGGAAAATGGCAACACAGCTTCTTTCAGCTGTTTTCCAGGCAAAACCAGTTTTTATAATAATTCTCTGACTGTGCTTAATTCCAGCTGAGTGTTTCAATTAACATAGCTGGGAAAACACTGCTTTGTACAAAATGAGGGAATCCTTCAAAAAACAAGTCATATCCAAACAAGGAAAATAAATAAATCCTGGAAGTTTGACTATAAAAATGCAGTAAAGCCAGCAAAACTATTACATTCATAGAATCATAGAATTATCTAGGTTGGAAGGGACCTCTAGAGGTCATCTAGTCCAACCCCCCTGCTGAGAGCAGGGACATCTTCAACTAGAACAGGTTGCTCAGAGCCTTGTTAAGCCTCTAAAAATACTTTTTTTAAACAGTAAGCCTTCCAGGGATTCTGCAGGACTACTTGATGATCATGATACAGAAGGAAAAGCTCACTTCAGAGAAGTTAAATGAATTATTTGCATCAGTGTTCACTATGGAAGAAATTAAGGACATTCCCTCTCAGGTGTATTGGGGTTTTTTTGGGTTATGAGTAGAGTATCACTGAAATTGAAATGACTGCAGAAAAGGATAAGGAATAAATGGACAATTTAACAGTCAAAAAAACCCCCCAAACAGTGTAGATGTTATTCAGACCATTGTTCTAGCACAATGCAAGGATGCAATAGTTGAATTATTAGTGAGGGTGTGTAAGTTCTTGTCTGAAATTGCCTTAGCAGCAGGACTGAAGAGTGCCAAATGGGATGTTTGATGAAATTATTCCAGGGAAGATGTAAGGAACTGCAGGCATGCAAGACTGACATCTATACAGAGCACATCAGTAGCATGTTTAAGAAGAGAAATAATGCACATCTGGAACTACTCCATGTCTTTATCCATGGAAGTATTGCTTTATACATGTAGAGTTCTTTAAAAAATAATAATAATAAAAAAAGTAGAAAAGGGTGATCTAGTAGGTACAGTCTACCTGGATTTCCAAAAAGCTTTTTACAAAATCTCTAGGTAAAGGTTTTAAGAAAACGAAACATCTGTGGCCTAAAGGGGAATTTTTGTTTAGATGAATATCTGAATGAAAGACAGAAAACAGAAGGTAGGAGTAAATGTTTAGTTTCACACTGACATGAAATCACCAGAAGAATTCTGAAGTGACTTTTTGATATATTTATAATGTATTTAAAGGAAAGAGTGCTGGGGTCAAGTTTGCTAGTTGAACTTAGTTACCCAGAACATCAAAGGACAAGGGCCAAGTATGGTCGACTTTATGTCACTAAGCAACTGGGTAATAAAATGAAAGGTGAAGGAAATTAATTGTTAATAATTGTCAAGTGATGTGCATGGGAAAATTCTAACTTCATCTAGAAAATGGTGGATTCTTAGATGATCTCACCACTCCGGAGTGAGATCTAGGTGCAAAGTTGCATAGCTATGAAAATGTCATATAAATATTGAGTAGTGGACAAAAAAGCAAGTCAAATGTTAAGAATTTTTTTGAAAGGAGTAGAACAGAGACCATCACTACACCACTGTATAAAGCCAAAATCTACCATTGTCCAATATACAAAAAATCCAGAACGGTGGTCTTGCTTGTTGCAAAGACAGTTGTACACTTTTCCAGTCATTATGAGATACCTCATCTTCAAAGATCTATATGGCTTTGTTATCCTTCACTTTCCATTTTAATGAAGTATAAAGCACTTCACTTCCTCTGGCTAGTCAACCTCCCTGGTTCAACTGAACTAAACTTCCAGAAGTACTTAACTGCCAGGACACAGAAGTTGAAGGGGGATTCTTATTACTGTTTTAATATAATTCCATACTTGGCAAGCTTGTCCTTTGCTTTTGTCCTGATACCTATATGATGGTGTATGTGACATTAGAAATGGAGAAGACTAATTTTGTGCTAAACATTGGAGTGAAGACATAACCAACTAGTTGAGGATCTTAGTTTTCCAAACTCTGATCTAACACAAATAATGACTTCTAGGTTTCACATATAGAAAAGTAATATATATTTATCTTTGAGTACAAGAGTAATCCTGGTAACTTTAACTGTGTCTGAGATAATCAGACCACCAAGTTTCTCACCAAGTTTCTGCCCTGAAGTTTCTATGGCATGAGGTCACAATTGCTTTATATTTTCATTTCTTGCATTGTTCAGAAACCATACATTCTGGGTTTGGTTCTAACTGATATGTTTCCAGATTCTTATAGCCTTATTTTATGGGGGGATACTTTGTTTTGAAATAAAATAAATTCTCATAGATGAAGATACCACAGTTGAATATGTTAACTACTAATCCATGATAAGGCCATGAATATTTGTTGGTTTCTAAATAGAAATGAGCATGCCGCCTTCTGTCATATAAATAAATCTTTAGTATTAAATTCTAGACTACCTGAAAGAAAAGTCAATAATTCTTCTTTAATGTGTTTTGATAAAGACATAATAAAACTTAGTCACTGATAAATTCAGAAGAAATAATGGCAACAAGTATATAAAGCAAATTTCACATAAGATATGACCAAATTATCTTGCATACAAATATGATTCTGAAATCTTTAATTCCAGAAAGAAAAATAGTCAGTAAGGTCTTTACTCAAAGGTTTTTAACAAAAGGAAGTAATTACCACATAGCTTAGACTTAAACTGTGAAACTCGTTGCTGAAATATATTACAGAAGCCAAAACTATAAATAAGCTTACAAAATAATTGCACAAATTAGTGAAAGATAATGTCCACTAAGTGCTATTAAACCAAAAGAGTTAGAAATAAGTTCCAGTTATTGTAGTCCATGATTCACAGACTGCAGGAACTGGTAGGATGCACCAGTGAAAGGAGTGTGGGAGGATTGTTTTATAAGCATCTTTTCCTGGGCAGCGCCAAAGCCAAAATAGTGAGGTTTATACTTTCCTAATCACAAGGAATACCAGCCAGTTTCTTCTAAGTATAAACAGAATTGATCTGAACCACCTTCTTTGTGGCCAACTACATTTTAAAAAAAAGAAAAAAGCCTTTTAACAGTTTCTTGAATGATCTTTTAAGTACAGGTTGCATCATGTATAAGTAGTTGCAATACACTAATAAGCCAATCCAACATTTGCAGTTAGTACTACCATATTAACAAAAAATAAAGGGGTTGAGTCCTTCCACTTCCTACGCACTGACCTGCTCTCCTACTTTGTTTTTTTGGAGACCAGTTTTGATCTGTAGAAATGTTTCATTCTTGAAAGAAATCTTTTTATTCACAGTGGAACACACCTGAATTTTACAGATTTCCACCAAAAAAAAGAGGGTTTTTTTGTGAACAGTTAGTGAAAGAAGCCTAAGGAAAATGTGTACCTAATCCTATTAGCTGACTTAATTTAGAATTATTAAAAGCCTTGATACACAGGATTTAACACAATCTTTCTAGCAGGGTATGATGTAATCTATTTTTGTTCCTCAGCTAGCAGATGGCTTACCTTTAAGTAATTTCCAATATGTTAGGAGATCAAAAGCCATCCTTACGCCATGGAGGCAGTAATCGTTCCTCTCTGCTGGGGGTTGCTTGGTACTGTGATGGGGATATGCAAAGGCTGCTGGCATTTCCAAACATAGAAGGCCGACATTTCTTCAGACTTTGAAGTTAATAATCCTTCAGAAGTTGAAAAACTGAGAGATTTTTCAAAACCCTTTTAATGTTCTATATGCCATGTGCTAAAGTAAATATCTGTAAGCAATCGCTGTGGAGTGGCTCAAGGAAGCGCTGCACACGCGCGAAGGGTGAGATCCATCGCAGGGCACACAAGGCATGCTGCTCTGCCATGGCAGCGCAACTCCAAGGAGGGGAGGGTCCAACTGGGGGCCACAGCTTGGCCTCTGGACCCCGCTAATCACCTCAGTGTGCACTGAAGTGGCCTGCCATTGCTAGACCTGGACTGCTGCACACTAGCCCTCTGCATGGCCTTGGAGCAATGTTTGAGGTAGCACGATGTAGCACAGATTCAGTAGAGAGAGCAACAGTTTCCTTTGCCTGCTTATGGGAGACTCGGCCCTAAAACACCTGTTAACAGATGGGTTCAGACAATCAAGGGGAGGTGATTAGAATTCCTTGTGGCAGTACTGATAGCACTCCATGCAGTTTCCAAAGTACACATATTAAATTGCCTGGTCTCTAGCCGTATGCCAACTTTAGAAAGTTTATAAAGTGAGACAAGTCTTAAAAAATATTGCTAACTGGGCACAACCTTTCTGGCTTCAGATCACATTATATTTATGCTGTAATTGCAGTTTTTGCTCTCCTTACATTAAAAATAACAGTTAACATCACTGTTACTCTCTCAGTGTGATTTAGCAGTTGGAAACTTCTAATCAACTTTGTCCACAGGCAAAGGATGCAAAAAATTAGCACGCAGAAATAATAATGAAAGAGTCTGTATTTAAGTGTAGCTAATATTGACCCATTAAAATATTTAAATAATTTAAAATTAACTCTGAAATTAGGTTAACCTGTACAAAGGCCTAAGATTACTGAAATAACTTAAGGCCATTTCATGTTAAATTAAAATGAATACTTGAGTTAAGCATATTTATCCTTGAAATTTTAAGAGAGTCCCACAGTTCAGGAGCAGGAAGTCAGTGACTGAACACCTGGAAAAATGTTTGCTTTTGCCAGCTGTAGCTTCTCTACAGGTGCAGAGAAGGTGATTTTTTTCTGCATTTGGACTTATTCAAGTTATTAATTCAATCTGAGAACTGATCAGGTACTGAAAAAACAGGAAGGTTTCTTTTTTTCTTTCGAACTATGAATAAAAATTGAGTGGGAAAGACTTGGATGTATTAGCTTTAAACTCTTAAAAAGTAGAATGATGAGAACCTCAGAGGCCTTAACAAAATGCAGACTATGCTATCATAGTTGATTTTAATATATTTAGATAACAAAAATCATGTTTCCAGAACATTCCAATTATCTAGAAATATTTTTACGGCAGTTTCCTGCAAGCATCCAAAACCAATTTATAGGCTACTCCTGAGACAAACATTGATCATCTAGTTGGCAAGGAGTATCATACACTGTTTTATGAGCATAAGACAGTGCAAAAATAAAAATTCTGAAAGATGTGGAGCATGCCCTAATATCATTACCAAAAATATGCAAAAACCACACCTGCTGTGCAGCACAGCAGATAATGCCTAGGCAGTCTGAGGTGCCCAAGGGTGGCTACAGCATCTGGAAACCAAGGCAGAGATGTGCCTGCCTGGGGAGGCAGCCGGACACCCATCCCTGGGAGGGGGGGCACCTGACCCATCTGCAGGGTGCAGGTAGAAGTGTGATGGCTCTTTTGGATATGGGGGAGCCCCTGGCTGCTTGTCCCACTATGCAGCCTGGGATGAGGCACTGGGTGCTGGGCAGCTTCAAGTGCCCATGGTCAGGCAGAGCTGCTGCCACCATGTCCACACATCCTGGTAGCACAGAGGATCAGGAGGGCTCATTAGTAGCTCTCTGCTGAATTCAAGCAAGTGCAGAAACCTTTTTTTCACTGTTTAACTCCCTCAGCAGGAGAACTGACTCAAAGAAAGGTTAGGGCAGGCCCGTGTCAGGGTTCTGCAGTGAAAAGAAAGGAATTCTACCAAAAGCGCGGCCAGGAGTATTGTCTTGATCCAATTTACTTCTGCCAAGGTTACGGTAAATGTAGCAACAGTTTCAATGTGTTCACAGACTCGGGAATCAGCTTTGTCCAGACATTTGTCCAGCATGAATACAGGAGGATATCAGACATGGCACACTCTGGTGTAGGGTTCAGCAGCTGATTGCTAAGAACAGGAAAGGAATGTTGCCAAGGATATTCTTTACTTGCAATCATGAAAACCCCCTCCTAAACAATCTACTATTTGTGACATACTGTAAATATCTGTTTTACCTGGGGGAACTAGACTGAAAAATGACAAAATAATAGTTGTCACTGACCACTTTTATACTAATTGTTGTAGTAAGAACAGCCTCCTAACATCTCCCCAAGCAACCTTGACAGTCTCAGCTGCGGAAGCCCTGCCCCTCGCTCAGGACCCTTCTGTTCTCTCCCTGTTGTTTGGGGATGCCTAGCGCAAAGTGGTGGGCTCAGCTGTAACTTATTCTGTTTTTTTTCTTTCTGTCTTCTTTTCCTGAGAGATAAATTTTCTGTGCATGGAGCTTTACCCATCTTCTCTTGGACTTCTGCGGCCAGATTGGCTTCACACCACTCTCCCTTGCAAACCTTTTCCACCTGCCTCATTGTGCAGAAGGACTTCTGACACCCGGTTTTCTAGTTATAGGGGTGTATCTGTCACTGCTCATTTTCTCCCCACTTTGGTCTCATCTGTTTGCTTCTCTTTTTACTCACACTTCATGGAGTTCCACAATTTTTGTTGAGTCCTGTTTACTTGTCATTCAGAACTGAAGAGATATCTGGTTTAACACTATTATCAAATTAGGAAACAGAGCAGGGACATGATTTATTCAATGTAACGCAGGTTCCTAGTGCTTTAGTCAGTCACTTCTGCTTCCCCCCTAACCTCTCCACTTTTAATAAAATGCACCTTTGCTTTGACTTCAATATATATTATTAATGAGAAACCTACACTTAGGGAAAGGCTAAAATTAACTCGCAGTCTCACTGGACTGTGTTCATAAAAATGAAATCTGTTCAGAGAGGTGGAATCAGATAACAAGCTCAAGCAACTAATAATGTGCTGTGTGACAACAGAGGGAAAACCAGTCAACCATCCCACATTAGGAAGACACCTTTGTATAATCAGGTGAAATCAAGTAAGATTTCCTTTGGCAGCATATACCTTGCAGAAATATCTTAGTGCAAAGCAGTCTCTTTCAGCTAGAGCAGAAAGGGAAATCAAAAATCTACAACAGCAATAGGTGTCTGAGGAGAAGTATGAATCTTGTAGCCATTAAAATAGAAGGGAAATATATCTCTGATTTGCACTTGCATTTCTGCTGGGTATTCTGTATTCTTTCCACGAGCTAAGCTGGACTGGATGCCCAAAGGAAACAAAATGAATGAGTCCACAATAGGCTGTGAGCAGGGAACAGACAGGGTTCACACCAATTAAAAAAATGAGCATGTCCTCAAGTTCATAGCTCAGTGTCTAGGATTCAAGTCCCTGTTTGAGCACTCATTTGCAAAATACAGACATCTTAGCTATGATTCCCAGGTATACTTGCTGCCTGAAATATGAACTGAGGAGGAACCTAAGGCTGGCGTATTAGCAAAAGCAGAAGACAACAGTTTCTTCTGAGCACGGCACAGAAAACAATTATGCACAAAAATCTCTCTGATAGATATTCCAGTGCAGACCAATAGTACATAAGCCATTCCATCCCAAGGTGTCTGGACATAAAGGGCTTGTCAAAATGAATGTTACATGACTACCATGTATCTGTATATATAGAAAAAAGCATAGCACAGCAGTCACTGCACAGCACTTTCTGTATTCCTACTGTGTAGCAGGCAAAGATTTTTCAGTTCATACATCATTCACAACTTGCTACAGGGATTGCACAAAGCCAGTACATATCTTTTGCACAAAGGAAGGTGGAAAAAAGAATAGATTCAGAAAAAGAAAAGATTCTGAAAGTATGTCTGCTGGCTGAGTAGTCAGTGTCAGGGGCACTAACAATACACAAAGCTTAGCAAGAAGCAAAATAAATAAGTAAACAGTGACATCACCTCTACCCCATCCAAGCCACTACGAAGGAGAGCACTACCTCTGATATCATTGTGTATCTTCTCACAGTAGAGAGCGCAAGCAACTGCCAAAGGGTTTTCTTCCTTTTCCCTAAGCAGTATTTGCACCATTTGGCACATAAAGGGTAAGGGAAAGGGAGAGACGAGTAAGAGAATTTGTGGGGGGAATCAGCTCACTCAACTTCAGCAAGTTACAAGATAGGAAACTAATCTAGTGTACTTATTTAGGCTCTTTTATAGTGTGTAGGGAGAGAGAGTCCACCTTTATGTTTTCTCAGGCCATTGTGCAAACCCGGACAACAACAGAGGTGCACACAGATGGACAGGAGATAAGGACGATTGCATTAGCTTTTTAGACATGACACCTACCATGTTGACCAGGGGTTGTTGAGACCAAAATGTCTTGCTGAGAAAAAGATTCTCATCTTTTCTGCAGAAGATAGTCTGTACTGGGACACACAGGAACATTTGCTCACAAGTGGACTTGTATGGGTGGTAATACAAAATGACAGAGTCATCAGCTGTAAAAGCAATTCAAAAGACAAATTTGCAGCTAGAAAGTTCAAAGGCAGTGACAAAACAGAGCAGATTAATATAGCCCTGGATAATACTTTCTGGTTAGATCTCTTTTTGGGATTGAAAACAGCAAAATGAAGAAATTCTTTGGCAGAAATAATTTGTGGAGCAGGCACAGCTGCATGAAGAGAAGATACACCAAAAGTGAACCACCTTTTTACCCTCACTGCCCCTGCAATTTTGCAATAATAGATAGTATGGTTGTTGGCTACAGGTAATGCCTACAGTTGTGTTCCTTGATGCACCATCCTTAATACACTATTTAAGTAAACTATGCTAAAAAAAAATAATTTGAAGGGCTCCATATCGCAATTATATCACCATGAGTATCACTATGCATAAGTAGTGGTTAAAAAGTAGTTTATAGATACTGTATCACACATAAGGCAGTGCTGCAACATAGTGCCAAGCCCAGATCCGATCTAATCTAGAAATGTGTTTTAACTCTGAAATGTATACTGTAATGCAGACTGCCTGCTAGTTCAATTTCAACCATATTTTATCTCCTGGGGTTCTGAGCTGATTGTAGAAGAAAAAGGTGCCAAGACAGTCTCTTGTATTAAAATGTATGGGTTACATATGTACCAAGCTTTATACACAGTTTAGACTTAAATACCAGCAGCATAAGGCATGTTGGGATGTAAACTGTTTTCAGATGTGTCTATAGGCTTGAGTGGAAAGGAAAATATTAATGGTACTCAAACTGATGGCAGTCAGGACCCAGTAGGTGATCTGCAAAGTTCTGAAGGGGAGCTGCTGTATTTCTCAAAAACTATAACCTTGACATTGAGATTAGCTCTGTTTGCTCCCTTATACAGCAACGTGTTGCATTATGGCTGTCTCAATATTTCTGGAAGTGTTTCAGAGATTTTGTGACCCAGATGTGGATTAAGTGTAACACTAACTATGTACATGCTGGAGATGATTATGCTGGGAGCTTTCAGATTCCATTCTGCACATGTAGCACTGAAAAGAAACTTGACTTGCACTTATGAAATTCCTTTTGACCATAAGAAAAACAGGAGGAAACCCCCTTTGGAGATTTCCATAATGGGAAACAGGAAACAGGGCTGTCAGAAGTGGAAAGTTTGTAGCACAGGAAAAATAATGGACTATATAAACATAAATGTCATTATCAGATACTCTGCAATGGCCTTGCAATAGGTCTAAAGTTGAAAATATGTAGTGGTTTGTGTTTTCATTCAGATCTAAAGATTGCTTTATAGGCTATTCCTGTTCCTGTTGAGATCAAGTGGTATTTTCATACTGATGAATGGGCATCTTCACAGTCAAAGCAGTTGAATTGGAGCGGTTATCACAAATCTTGCTTGGGTAGCAATACAATAAGTTGCAATGATAGCATCTACGTATTAAAAGCTGTATTCTGGTATTTCAACGTTCCGTCCATGGCTTTCTCCACAGGATTGATAAAAGGGCAGATTCTTTATCAGTATGGGAGACTTTTGTGGGGAAATTACTGCAGCAGCTTGCTTAGACTTCAGATGGAACAGTCTTCCAAGGCTTCCCTCAAAGGAAGAAAACACAGAGGATGCCACAGTCTGGCCGCCTGGTTCTTGAGAACTGCAGAGGAAGAAGATGATTATTAATTTGAGTATTCCAGCAGTGTGCCAGAGGTCAGTAGTGGTAGAGGTACTGCTTGCGGACCCTCTTTAAAACAATTCAGCTGTTTCTTGGAGCAGATGGCCTCTTTGGCTCCCAGTGAAACACAAAGAAATCTCAAAAGAGCTTATGGTAGCTTAGACTTTAAGATCTGTGTGGCAAAAACATTCACTAGAACAGAATCTAACAAAGTCAGAAGCTCCCCTCTTTTTAACTCTGAGAGTTTTGCAGATGAATATTACTGCCAGTCATCCTGCTAAGGTAGCTTTCTAGCTACCTTAGGCTTTAAGACACACCTACAGAGCAAAAGTTGTACCCTCATCCCACAGGCTTTGTGGTACTACATAAATGTAGGCCTCTGGTTCAATGCCACTAAGAGCAATGAAACCAACGCATGCTTCATTTCACTACAAAGCTTTAAAAATGGCCTCTAAAATGGTTGTTTCTCTACATTGATTGTAAATTGAGACTAGCTTGGGCAATGTAAGTGCCAGTATTTATGTTAGATGAATTCCACCCCTCACTTGCACTTGCCAAGTACATTCAGGCACCCAAGAGGGTCACCTGCATGGTTCAGTAAGTTACCCTGAAAAAGGCTGAATTAATCTTAGCCTCCTCTGCAGCACTGATTTTCTTTTGCACAGACGGCCAGACTGAAGATGGAGCGTGACAGGGCCAGCTCTTTCATGCACATATTGCAACCACAGAACATTTTAGAGAAAGAATATATTCTTCTCCAGATGGGATATACATGTTCTGGGCTTTACACTGCCCTCAGTATCAGAGTAAAGCAGATGTCTGTTTCATGCTACTTCTTCTCTGATTCTGAATGACTGCTATGGTGAGAGTTGGATATTGGTCTTGGAGTCTATAGACTGATTTAGCTCTGGTGAGAGAGGTTTGTGTTATTGACTGGATATACTGAATGTATCACTTATATTTTATCTTTAGAGACACTTCACAGCTCTTTTGTTATTCCTGTATTTGAAATCATATGGTTGGTATACATCAATATCTCTTACTTTGCTAAAGCCAACACTAAAGATTTAAAAAATTCTCTTCTTCCTCAAGAGTCAGAAATTAAATTTGTTTATGGCCTCTAGAAAATGATCTCTTTCATCTCAAGCAAATTCACTGGCAATGTTTAGATCTGATATTCAGATTACAACCATGTTGAAAGATACACCCAGAAGTGAATGAGTAATGTAATTTCTGTGTTGCAAAAAAATATTATCTACCTGAAATAGCACCATCCACTCTGGATGATCTCTTCTATCTTAAAATAATGTGATTCAGTCAAAGTTGCTTGGTTTAATAAAAAAGTGGATTAGCTAAGTAGAATCAAATAATGCCTGTTCATCTTCCAAATATTCTTTTCCCTGTCACCCTACCCTGCTGACAGGGTGCTTCACCTACCCCTGGGAACTGAATTCCAGCATCTCTTGGGTATCTGCAGCCTTGGTGACCAGCTGCAGATGGGAGATCTCTGCTGAAGGAGGTCCTGTTTCCCCTGCCTTAGCTAGCAGGGCTTCCACTCCCTGTGTCTGAGAAAAGGTTTTTTGCCTGTGATGCTCAGTCCCACTGTGCCTCAGCATTGATCAAAAGTCCTCTTCCTGGCCTCCATTTTTAGTATCTTTCTTTCTCAGACTCTTTGAGCAAATGATGAACTGATTGGTTATGTAAAGAGAGCACAGAAGGGGGCACCTGCCTTTGCAGTCACCCCTTACTCCATGCTGTTCTGGATGGTTCTCCTGAAATGGTGGTTAAAAAGTGGTGATTATGCCTTGCGAAGAGGACAGTTGAGGGTTTCAATTTGTCAGAGTATTCTCTGCGTTTTCTCATTCTGCAGTTCTGTGGAGGTTTTCCTAAATGAGCTGTGGCTGAAGGAAGTACAAAAATTAACTGCCTCTCTTCAGGATATAAGGTGTAAAATTAAAGCGATCAGAAAGAAGAAACCACGCTTCTAACAGCCAAAGGCTCAACTTCTGTCAGCTCAATGCTGAGCTCTCCCCACCATTGTCTGCCCTCAGAATTAGATTCCAGTTGCCGTTTTCTGAAGTACTTCATTGACTACAGCTCAAATTTTCCTTGTGTATGATTTGAAAAGCCTGGCTATACTTTCTGTTCACCCCAGCCACATAATTTTCAATGACTCCTTTATTCTGGAATTAATGACAGAGCACACTTCGTGGTCCTGTTGTACAGATAGTAGGAACAAATGACTTCAGACTGCTCTAGTCGTTGAGGAGAGACAGAACCTCCACAGGGCAATTCATCTTCTCTATCTTAAACACATGTTTTAGGATGGAATAAATCACCCTCTAGAAGTGCCTGTCTCTTCCCATTGACTACTAAGGGACCCCAATGACTGGCAGAGGATAAACTCCTAACTTCAGAGGTCTAAGATGAAGGCTGATGAATCCCATCATAAATAACCAGCTAAGCATTTCACCTTGGCTGCGCTCCCTAACTGGAAAGAGACTCCAGACAAATGTTAGTGTCCCCACACTTTGTGTCATCACAGAAAAGTTGATTTTTTTCAAGGACTGAAGAAAAGTGTTATTGAAGTGCTGCTTCGTCAGTACCTTAGAAGAAGAAAGAAAGGAGGAATATCCTAGGGAGAACATTAAATATGAGCTGGTAGCTGCTAGCAGGAACCCCAAGCTATATGTATTGACTGTTATGAGGTTCCTTTAACTTTGCACAGTAGGATTATGTTTGAAATAACTAAGATAATATTTTGAAACTGTTTATGAAAACAACATAAATATAAAAATCAAGGAAATTAAAACTTTCATTTCAGAGCATATATTCTTAGGCATATAAAGTAATCTGGCATTCTCCACCCTGCAGGATAGGCTCATTGGACAAGATTGCATTCATTTCCTAGAGGTGTCTGGATAGCGTATGCAATGTGGTCCATGCATCAAGGGACCTGCTGGTCCAATGGGGCTGCTGGTCAGTAACATAACTGCTTCTTTTTTATGCTGAAGTACAAGTCCAAAGTATGGTAAGAAATATTTTCAATATTCTTCCAGAAATGGAATTTTTAGCCACAGAAGAATACTTTCACCCTGAAAACTTATTTTTTCCCTCTGTCCATTTGATCAGAAAAAAACAACAGCTTTGTTCTGCAAACAATTCATAAAAGTAAACACTGAATATTTAAGAAAAAGTTTTTAATAAAATGCAAATGAGGGCAAATAAATTTGGATTAATAATTTTCTGCCTCTGTATGTAAGGTGCTTTATAGCAGCTGGTGTTACTCGAGGATGTTTAAAATCTTGAACCTCTCACAGTGAAAAAAATCCCAGAAAAACAGAAACAAAAGTTTGGAATGTTTTGTTGTTGTGCAGGTTTGATTTCAGTCATAATTATTTTATTCTTAGTTTTTCTGGTTTTAAACTAACCATTATCCCAACGATAGTACAGGTACTGCTCATTTTGCTCAGCCAGTTTAGGAAGTGGTAAAGTTGAGGTAAATGGTTATTCAGGGACCAGTGGATGATGCTGCAAGTGAACTCATTTTCAGTGTTCAGCATTGCTTAGACAAACGACTTTTACCTTCACTGGGACATGAAAGCTCATACAATGTACTCAGGACCAAGTTCATGACTTACAGTCAACAAACATTGAAGAATTAATTTTGAGAAAACCCAGGTGAAGGAGAGTACCTGGAAAGCTCACTAATTTAGTCACACTTGGGTTTTTAAAAGAAAAGTTGCAATAAGTAAAGTTTTACAGAGATTAGTTTAGTCAGAGATAAAAAAGTTTCCAGTGCTGAGGTTTCCATCCTTCAACCCTAAATATCTGGAGTGACTGAAGTCCCAGTTGTCTAGAAAGATCACTTTGCATTTAGCAGTATTTAACATGTTGAGTCCTCATCAGCTGAAGACCAGCCATGACTAATGCCTATCAGCTCAGCCTCATGGAGACAGATGCATGCTTTAATCTCTTACTGTTATGCAAAGGATCATCGCAGTAAATTTTACCTTATTGCTTCCTTCAAGGAGAGCACAAGGAAAACTGCACTGCAAATGGGTGCATGTATCTGGCAGCTACCTAATTTTTTTAATGGCAATTAGATGTTCAAATTGCACAGACTGGGCGCAGCACTTGAAATATCATCAAGGAAGTGCAGAAACTAGATACATAAATAAACATATTGGATTGCCTCATGGCATAATTGGCATCACTACTACCACTGGTCTTCTTAGTGTATCCAGTTGCTTGAAACTGAACATTTTTGCATGCATTTTCATTTGCATGGGACCATTTTGGCCAGAGTCACTGGTGCCCCAAAGAGCATCATGGGAGGCAGCAGGACCATGGCTGTGCCCAGAGCATCTCTCCACTACAGACCTGACCCTAAGGAATCTGTTCATCCATCAAAGAAGCACAAAGAGTTAAAGCAACAGGTGTAGTATCAAAGATGACAAGCCTTTCCCACTTTCATCTCTGAGAAAAGCAGTAGTATAATGAAGATAAATAGGAATTTTACAGACAGGTGATCACATGATAACAGATCCCTGTTATTTAATACCACCAGAGCTATTTCAAATAGTGTTAGGACTTGTCTGTGCCCACCAGTATCAAGTTTTGCTAATCAGTGATCTGTAAATGTGTATGGTTCATTAGGGCCCCAAGAACAGCTGTCTGTGTCCGCTCAGGATCAGATTACAGGATATCATTAACTCAGATTCTGTATCCGCTTCAAGGCTTTTGTTACAAATAACTCATAATTCTTTCTTTCTTTTTTTTTTTTTTTTTTTTTTTTCTTTTTCTTTTTCTTTTTTTTTTTTTTTTAAACTGTCTTGAAAACAAGGAGAGCTAAAGACTAAGGTTTCTGGTTTACCTGCTTCTGTTTAGTATCATTTTAATGTACGTTCAAAAGAAAGCTGTAAATATAATGTTCATTGCAACTAGTGTAATAAAACACAGAATATTTTCATGCCTCTTACACATGCCTGGGCTCAAGCTTTATAGTTGAATTGCTTTAGTGGAACTACTTAAATCCACTCTAATCTCCTACCACCTGTAAAATATGTAAAAATACATATATAAAAAACCCACGTTATATATTTCAAAGCAAGCTTTTCAGTTTATTTTAGTGACTTTTATCTGATAAAATAATATATTGATCTGTCTGTTACTGTGTGGCTTTAGTTCTGGAAACAAAAGGCTGAGTATGCTCCTTCCCATGAACTGTACTAATTACAGTAAGGGTTGTTTGATTTTAAATGCTTCCTACTACTATAAGAAATTTATAGGGCATATGTAGCAAAAATGATGATGTTATTTTTTTACTTACCTTTTTGAAGCAAATTGCTTCTTTCTACTTTTTTTCTGCATTAATTCTAAGAGAGGTCAAGCAAATCAAAGAAAAAGATGGATTTACAATTTATTGAATTGGGAGCAGGAATAAAAATCAACCAAAGCATTATTAACTGAATGTTATTCAGTTATATGCTATTATTCTTCCATGGTAATTAAACAATCACAAGTTGTATTCATGAATCATTTATTCAAATAAAAATACCCAGATTCAGTAGTCAGTGTGAATAATTATACCAGCAAAAAGGCAGAAAAGAACACATTGCTGGGTATAGCCAATGTGAGTTTATAATATCCTGTTTTATTCATGTCAGATATTATGCAATTACTGATTAGTAGATCTGTTATTAGGTACTAGGCCTCATCATTCACTGCTGTTCTCATAAGCGTTAGGATATATCTAGGATCAGGTTCCTAGAATAGCTGGAATTCCTAGAACAACTTACTAATTACTTAAGATTAATTAATTAAGATTAATTAGATTAGTAAACTATTAAATGCGAGCTGTAGATATCTGGATATAGTACGATGCTCAAGCTAAGGCTCTAGGATAAAAAGTGGTTTTGAAAGAAACTTTCCAGACTTTGTGGACAAAAATGCATCCTTGTAACAGGCCCTGCTGAAAACCCAGGTCGTGTTCTGAATGGAGTGGCTCTGAAGTAAGGCTGTCAATCCATATCTAGACACCAAAAGAAATGGCTCAGTTGTCTCCAGAAGAAGTTAATAAAACATCTCTAAGAGGAGTTGGAGTGTCCCCCTCATCAGTAAATAACACTCTTCCTTCAAGTCCCTCAATGCACTCTAATGGAGCGCCCCTTTCTAATTGAAAGAAAGTCCCAAATTTATCAAATCCCTTAATAAAGCTATGGAAGCAAAGGCTGCCTGAAACAAAACATTACATCTATGGAGGTTGAAGGTGTAATTTATGGCACCCAATAATGTTTCAGGGTCTTGATTGCCTCTTCTTCCTGGCTAACAGGTTTTTCCATAGGGATGATTTTAAATCGTGATAGTTAGACACTGAAGCCTGAAAATGTTGGCTGTACCATTTAGTGTTCTGTAGCCTGAATCCAAAAATGTTAATGCTCCTGATCTGGCATGAGTGCTTAATAATGTCAGTGAGCAGAATTAAATACAGTTGTGTGTGCTGTGCCCTTGAACCTATGGCTGTGAAAATGTGTTCACTTTTGCTCCATATAAATGACGTGCTATGTACATTTTATTAGCGAAAGGCAGGTAAAATAAAACTCAGATTTTAAACAATTTCAGATGATTTTTGCTTAGAAGAAAAGCATATTTGTCTTTAAAAATTTAAGGCACTGAGGACTGCTTTTGACAGAAACTGAAGCATGGAAAGCCTCAGATGCAGATGTACTGACCCACAGTCCTTGGCTGCATATGCTAAAAGCCCCATTTTAAGGTTCCCCTCTAAGACTTCACACCTTGCAAGCAGCTGAAACACTTCTCAGGGGTTGCCAGCAACATGTCTTTCTGACAAGACAGCAAATCATCCCCCAAACCATTGAGAGCCCATGAAGACCCTGAGGGTGCCCCTGGGCTGGCAGGCTGCAGGCAACAGTCCAGGGCTGCCAGGATGGGGGAGTCCCACTAGCCCTGGGGCACAGGCAGTGGGGGAAAAGCGGGGACAGGTGGGTTCTTTTTGGTCATTTGCCTGCTCTTACAGATCTTTTTCAGCTCCCTGATGATATCCTATCAGGAAATCTGCTTGGGCAAGATCTTTGTTATGGTGTTCACAGTCTGCCAGCCCATGATGACAATTTAGATTGAGCAGAAAATTAGTCTGAAACCAAGTTATCACTGGAATATTCTTTTAAAGCAAAACAAAATCTTTGGTGGGCAAATTAGTTTCATTAAAATGGCCAGCAGGTACTGCAGAGCTGGGAGGCTTGTGACTTGGGTTGGGATAGATTTCTCCCAGCTGGAGATGTTGCCACAACAATGGAAAGCAGATTGTGGGTCATGTGTAAAGGAAAACTTCCTGGTTGGAAGAGCTCAGCACAGAGCACAAGCAACATACAGGGCCAGAAAGGCATCCTGTTGTACAGCATCATGTAGTCCAAATCCCCAACAAAGCAGGTTTGCCTAGAGCACATTACAGAGGAATGCATCCAGGCAAGTTTTGAATATGTCCAGAGGAGACTCCACAACCTCCCTGGGCAGCCTGTTTCAGTGCTCTGTCACCCTCACAGGAAAGTTCCTCCTCATATTTAGAAGAAACTTCCTGTGTTCCAGCTTGTGCCTGTTGCCCCTTGTCCTGTCACTGGACACCACTGAAAAGAGTCTGGATCCATCCTCCTTGCATCCACCCTTTAGATATTTATAGACATAGATAAGATCACCTCTCAGCCTTCTACAGGCTAAACAGACCCAGGTATCTCAGCCTGAGAGATGTTCCAGTCCCTTAATCATCCTTGTAGCCGCCGTTGGACTCTATTATTCCCCTGTCTCTCTTGAACTGGGAAGCCCAGAACTGGACACAATGTTCCAGATGTGGCGTCACCAGGGCAGAATAGATGGGGAGGATGACCTCCCTTGACCTACTGGCCACGCTCTTCTTAATGCACCACACATTGTTTTGAAACAAAGAAACAACAGATGAGGTACTGATGTTTTTTCACAAAAGATTAATCATTTAGCTCTGTGCAATGACTGCTATTGAAATTCTGGTGAACCCTCAGTTCTCTGTTGCAATGCTGGTGGAGGATTAACATTGGAATCTTCTGGCAGGACAAATCACAACAATGTGCTTGATGTATTTTACAAAAGCCTTCAGTTTAATATAGGAATCTTTCTATCTGACATAACTGAGTCAGTGAATGGTAATTAAAGGTAATCATTCAACTCATTTAGTGCAATTTTTAATTTTTTTTTTTCCAAATGAATAATAGGCCTGTTGTAAATGAAAATATTGTTACCCCAACATCCTTCTGATAAAGCAATAATGAGACATAACAAAATGTTGTGAAGAAAACAAAGTCACAGCTTAGAGCCTTTTCTTAAAGATCTTCTTGCAGCTGTGGCCCAAATTATAGGAGTTTTTCCACACACTTAACTATGGCTCTAATTTACAGTAAGTAGTTTTACCATGGGCATCTGGAAATATGTGATTTTTCTTTCATCATATTGATTTATATGACTGTAATTATGACTATCCTGGTGTTTGCGAAAAATACTAGTTCTCCTGTTACCTGCTTGGACTTGTTCTGTTGTGCAAACTCCTATAGGGCTTTTTCAAAAAAAAGCACATGTACATGCTGACTCCTTTATCCTATTGTCCTATCTGCTTTGTCCTGGCTGTGCAGGAGCTGGAGCAGAGGGGCGACTGGTGATGATAGCAGCATGGGTCAGCTGTGGGAAGCCTGGCCTGATTAAAGTTTTATATGTTTGCAAAAATGTAAACCCTTCTACCAAGGCCAAAAACCTTCAATCAAGGCCAAAGAAAAAGATGGCTCCTTCAAGTTCTGCCTCTATTCATAGCATAGACACCAAAAACCCAGATCCAAACATCTTGAGGCTCTCTAGCATTTGAATTCTAGATCCAGATCTGGACTCACATCGTGCATTTTGAACTCATTTCTGAATAAGCAGGTGCAGCGATACCCCACTGACCTGACATTGACAGCTGTAGTCAAAGAGACATTAAAACACAGCAAAGAAAATGCCTCAGCGTGGTTAAATTCGCAAAGAAGGGACTCAAGCTGAGGCTTTGGAAGCAGCTGAAGAAGACTTTCAGATGTCCCTGTCTTTCACATTGGCTTGCCAGTCAGTGCATTTCATCTTGAAACTAAGGAAGGATCATTAACAGAGTAACTCATTCATCTTCACCTGCGTAAAAATGGTCCTATAAAAATGCCATTGAATTCTCTGAAGATTCAGAGAAGGAACAATCACTTCTACCATGAACCTGTGATCATTATTGTCTTTAAATCAAGAAAGACCATTATGAGAAAAGATTGCTCTGGGACTATTTGGGAAAATCAACTCAGAAACTGGGGTATGCATAGAACTATTACTTCTTACAGAAAGCAAAACATTCTGCTGTGCCAGCAAACTGTTAGGGTTTATTTGGTTGAATTGACATATTTGTGTGGCCAGCTTGAAAGGGCATAATGTGGGTTAGTTCTTAGCCTGACTTCCTGTGAAAATTAAATTCATATGGCATTGTTGCTTGTCTAACTGCATATCTGTGTATACATTTTAATTTATTGTCTTCTGGAATTTGATTTAGATCTATAAAGTTCCTATGAGCTACATGAAAATAACTAGTCAGTTGATGAGGAAAATAATATGATTGCCCTTATTAGGGGAAAAGCATCAGCAACTGTCGTCCCCTTTATGAAACTCCAGAGAATCTCAGCGTGGGTGCTAACCCCTGGGAAGGTTTGCTGCTAGATCCACTGCTCACAGAGCAATATTTAATGCCATGTTAATAAAAGCTATTTGTAAGTCAGTCAGGTTTTATACCTCGGGAACTAGGAGATGCTGGAGACCTGCTCAGGAGATAGGCCAGTTGTTTGGGCAATGTCTTCCCATGGGTAGGACTTTATCACAAAGGAGATGAGTAGAAGATTCCATTGTCTCTGTGGCTTCTGTGCTCTGACATTTTTCTGAAATTGTTGTACCACTTCAGTTGTTGATATATATCTCAGGCTCCTATATAAACACATCCATGAGATCATTGCTATTTGTGTGACCGCTTCATTTTCCACAGCCCATGTCTTATCAAAACAACTTTTCAAGATGTTGTCTATTTCAACCAAGTTCACAATGGAGTACCCGACTGTGACAGAGCCCTGACAAAAGTCCTTAGAAAAGGAGTTCCCACCTTCCTAGACACCAAAGGCATGAATGCTGTGGGAGCTGCATATGCTACTTCACCCTGCTTCGCTGTTCTCCACATGTACAAAATACATAAATTAAGTGGAAAGCGTCTGTTTAAAGTGTCTAAGGGCATACACTAACTTGCCAAGTATATTTACAGCACATCTAAAAACTGTTGCTAGGATAACTAAAATGTTTATTGGCAGAATATGAGGAGAGAATTTTATAAAATGTTTGCTTCTGGACTATAAAAAGGAGGAGAGGGTGATGATTGTACTTCTGAATGTCTGTAACCCAAAAGTTTGCACAGGCCCAAATCCCAGCCCTTTTATAATGATATATAAATGTCATGCCTTCCATATCTGAGTAGAAGCCAAGCTAAGGACACATGACATCTGCTCCAGACGAAAGTGATAATGTAATTCCATTTATATAACAACTTCCTCAACTTTTTTTTGCAGTTACTAAGGAATTATTCAGGGCATCTGGGGAGGATTGCAGTGTAACAGTATTGGCCTGTTATAAGAGTTTGGAATATAAATTACCCTTGTGAAGAAGAGGGGTAATAACTCGGTTTCTACTATCTTGTAAAGAATTATCCATTTGGCACATACACAGATATACTTTCATAGGCTGAAATGGATATTCCAGACTTCATTTGTTTCCTGTGACATTACTGAAAAATGTGTCTTTGTTTATTCTTATTTGTGCAATAAATACTACAGGCTTTAAGTGGAAGCAATGCTGCAGTACTGCTCAGTCACAATGCTTTTCATCAGCTTGGTACTTCTCAACCACATGAAAATCTAATCAACTGATACAGTGCTCTGCAATTGACTACAGCTTACCACCACTTTAAGGACACACTCTCTTCCCAATATACAAGTTCTTTGGTATCAGCACTTGTGTGTTTTACACCTTTTATGTTACTGCAGTTGTTAAATCTATTCTCTCCTTTGGCACCCACATCATTTAATCTATAGTGATGAATTCATAAGGGATCAATGCTCATCTAATAAAGAGTTAGTCTCTGCCCCAGTAGCACTTACTGCATCATCACTTTTCTTACAGGACATGAATTTTTCAACAGCTTGTGAAAAGTTGTGAATAGAGCCTTAATTAAAAACACATTCAGCAGGAAGGTATCTTACATTATGAGTGAAGGAAAGATCTGGGTAATATTAAGCAGCTGTTAAAATACACAATTAAGTCAAGCTAATTGTTATTACTGGCAGCCCCAATGACAGATGAGCGGTGAAATGCTTGACTGAACAGGCCTTTGGTCAAACTGATGTTGAATAGCTATTCCTCAGTAGGCTCCTGACCCTCACTGAATACAGAGATATAATACTGACAATTAGATAAACTATTAATTTGTATTAGTATCAAAAGCATTGTCCTTCTTACTGTTGTTGAAAAATACTGGCTGGCTGAAATCAGACTTGAAAAGCCTTAATGAGAGTTAATAGATTTGAGGGACAGGAACCACAAAGGCAGTTTGATCTGACACAGATTCACAACTTCTTCCAGTAATTTCCACTCAGTAACTCATGGCTGAACTAGAACACAGCCCATACAGTCTTGTTTTTACAGATACCTGGGATGGAGCTTCTTCATATTTTTCCAGAACTTCTAAATCTTCTAAAAGTTTCAGGATAGAGGTGACAAAGCCAGCATAACAATTTCTTGCCTTTCCATCCTCTGGCTACTCCCTCTCACTTCTGTGCTGCTTCTCCCTTATTTGTGCCAGTGCAACTCTTTGTGGATCCATGCTGTAAAACAGATTGTTGTAATGATTAAAAGAATCATAGAATCATTAGGGTTGGAAAGGACCTCTAGGATCATCAAGTCCAACCTTCATCCTAGCATCACTCTATCCACTAGACCA